>PVKM010041815.1:0-12996 GCA_004027735.1 Carollia perspicillata | reverse complement strand
TAAAAATGTTGCTGCGTGAGATATCTGAGATTTTCCTGCCTATGTTCTCCTCTAGGATTTTAATGGTGTCACGGCTTACATTTAAGTCTTTTATCCATCTTGAATTTATTTTTGTGTATGGTGTGAGTTGGTGCTCGAGTTTCATTTTTTTGCACGTAGCTGCCCAGTTCTCCCAACACCATTTGTTGAAGAGACTATTTTTACTCCATTTTATGGTGTTTCCCCCTTTGTCGAATATTAACTGACTGCAATGACTTGGGTTTATTTCTGGGCTCTCTGTTCTGTTCCATTGGTCTATGTGCCTGTTTTTATGCCAGTACCAGGCTGTTTTGATTACAGTGGCCTTGTAATACAAGTATAAGAGTCTTTAATCAGATTTTAACATAACAATATGTAGCTATACAGTCAAATATATAGTCAAACAATCTAGTAATTTGAGGAAAAGCTCTGTGACATTAAGTGAAAAAGAAAAATATCTTACACAGAATATATCTATTTTATGATTAAATGCCTTTATTGCCATATATCAAATTACAATGGCACTAGTTTTTAAATTATCAATTTAAAAAATTGGTAAAAATAATATTAAACCATCTCTCATCCACACTTAAATAGAAAATGTTTTCATTCAATACTTTTCAAAGAGAAATATCTTTCAAACAATAATTCTTTAATTGTATATTCATATTTTTTCTAGTGGCACTTCTAGTGTCACATTCTAGAAACTGTTGCTTAATCCAAGATCATGAAGATTTAAATCTGCTTCATCTTCTAAGAGTTTTATAGTTATAGCTCTTACATTTAGATCTTAAATCCATTTTGAATTTTATTTTTATATGGTGGGAGAGAATGGGGTCTATCCAAATATTCTTTTTTTAAAATCCTCACCCAAGGATATGTTTTATTGATTTTAGAGAGAGGGGAAGAAAGAGAGAGAGAGAGAGAGATTGATGTTAGAGAGAAACATCAATTGGTTGCCTCCCATATGTGCTCCAACCAGGGATGGAACATATAATCTTTTGTTGTAATGGACAACTGAGCCACTTGGCCAGGGCTCTAACTTAATTCTTTTGTACATAGAAATGCAGTTGTCCTAGCACCATTTTTTTTTAAAGACTATTCTTTCCCCATTGAATTATCTTGGCACCCTTATTGAACTAAATTACATTTTAACAGAATTTGTCAAGCTGCTATATTGAGAATAGGCTAAATGGGCAAGGTTGGAAGTAAAGAGACCAGCTAAGAGATTACTGTCATAAACCAGATAACTCAAAGAAGAGCATGAAGTAGAAGTGGTGAGAAGTGGTCAAATTTCAGATGTGTTTCAAATTCCAGAGCCCATAGGATCTGCTTAGAGATTGGATGTGGTGTGATGGACAGAACTTGAAGTTGATTCCAATATTTTTTGGTTTGGGAATCACACAGACTGAAATTTTGGTTTGGGGGAGAGTAACATGATCATCCAGGCTGCTGGACTGAAAACACACAGAAAGGGGGTGAAGAGAGAAGCAGAGGGACCAGTCAGAGAGCTGCAGAGATAATCCTTCAGGGATCATTTGTTTGGATTTTCATTAGTACTTCTTAAAGACATGATGAGCAACCCCAAATAATGAACTATGAGAAGTACAAATCTCCCCGCTGGTCAATAGAGAATATATTACAGGCTAGATGGGATTTGGAGTGCCCCTCAAAGGAAAAAATAAACAAATGGGATCTCATCAAAATAAAAAGCTTCTGCATGGCCAAAGAAAACAGCATTAAAATAAAAAGAGAACCAACCGTATGGGAAAATATATTTGCCAATGATACCTCAGACAAAGGTTTAATCTCCAAAATATATAAAGAACTTGCACGAATCCACTCTAAGAAGACAAGCAATCCAAGTAAAAAAATGGGCAAAGGACTTGAATAGATGCTTCTCCAAAGAGGACATACAGAGGATCCAGAAACACATGAAAAGATGCTCAATATTGCTAGCTATCAGAGAGATGCAAATTAAAACTACAATGAGATACCACTTCACACTTCACACCAGTGAGAATGGCCATCATAAACAAAGCGACAAACAACAAGTGTTGGAGAAAATGTGGAGAAAAGAAGACCCTAGTTCACTGTTGGTGAGATTGCAGACTGGTACACCACTATGGAAAACAGTATGGAATTTTCTAAGAAAACTAAAAATGGAACTGCCTTTTGACCTGGCAATTCCACTGCTAGGTTTATACCCTAAGAACTCACAAACACCAATCCAAAAGAACCTATGCACCCCAATGTTCATAGCAGCACAATTTACAATAGCCAAGTGCTGGAAGCAACCTAGGTGCCCATCAGTAAATGAATGGATCAAAAAACTATGGTACATTTACAACACAATGGAATTCTATGTGGCAGAAAGAAAGAAGGAGCTCCTACCCTATGCAACAGCATGGATGGAACTGGAGAGCATTATGCTAAGTGAAATAAGCCAGGTGTTGAAAGACAAATACCATATGATCTCACCTTTAACAGGAACCTAAACAACAAGACAAACAAGGAAGCAAAATATAACCAAAGACATTGAAATAGGAAACAGGCTGAGAGTAACCAGAGTGGAGAGGGGAGGGAATTTCAGGGGAAAAGGGGAAGGGGTCACAGGAACAAATATGAAGGACACATGGACAAAAACTAAAGAAGGTGGAAATGGGAGGGAGGTGGGGAGCACTGCGGGGATGGAATGGGATGGGAGTAAAAGACAGAAAACTGTACTTGAACAACAACTAAAATAAAAAAATAAATAAAGTAAGTAGAAAGAAAGAAAAAACACATGCCTCCAAAATATTTTTACTGAAAGACAAGAGAGCTTCTTTCCTATTAACTCAGAAATTGTTTTTGTTTTTTTGTTTTTACTGTTGAGTATTTTATTGTTCTTCAAGTATTTTTTTCTTTTTTAATACATTGATTATGTTATTACAGTTGTCCCATTTCCCCCGCTTTATTCCTCTTCACCCTGTACACCCCCTCCCACCCACACTCCCCCCCTTTAGTTCATATCCATGGGTCGTACATACAAGTTTTTTGGCTTGTACTTTTCCTATACTATTCTTAACCTCCTCCTGTCTATTTTCTACACACCATTTATGTTACTTATTCTCTCTACCCTTTCTGTCTCTCTCTCCTCCCACTGCCCCACTGATAACTCTCCATGTGATCTCCATTTCTGTGATTCTGTTCCTGTTCTAGTTGTTTGCTTGTTTTGTTTTATTTTATTCAGTTTTTTTTAGGTTCGGTTCTTAATAGCTGTGAGTTTGTTGTCATTTTACTGTTCATATTTTTTATCTTCTTTTTCTTAGATAAGTCCCTTTAACATTTCATATAATAAGGACTTGATGATGATGAACTCCTTTAACTTGACCTTATCTCAAAAGCACTTTATCTGCCCTTCCATTCTAAATGATGATTTTGCTGGATAGAGTAATCTTGGATGTAGGTCCCTGCCTTTCATGACTTTGAATACTTCTTTCCAGCCCCTTCTAGACTGTAAGGTTTCTTTTGAGAAATCAGTTGATAGTCTTATGGGAACTCCTTTGTAGGTAACTGTCTCCTTTTCTCTTGCTGCTTTTAAGATTCTCTCCTTATCTTTAATCTTGGCTAATGTAATTATGTGCCTTGCTGTGTTCCTCCTTGAGCCCAACTTCTTTGGGACTCTCTGAGCTTCCTGGACTTCCTAGAAGTCTCTTTTCTTGGCCAGATTGGGGAGGTTCTCCTTTATTAGTTTTTCAAATAAGTTTTCAATTTCTTGCTTGTCGTCTTCTACTTCTGACATTCCTATGATTCAGATGTTGGAATGTTTAAAGGTGTCTTGGAGGTTCCTAAGCCTTTCCTCATTTTTTTGAATTCTTGTTTCTTCATTCTTTCTGGTTGAATGTTTCTTTCTTCCTTCTGCTCCAAATCATTAATTTGAGTCCCAGTTTCCTTCCTTCCCTTCACTGTCAGTTTCCTGTATATTTTCCTTTATTTCACTTTGCATGGCCTTCACTTTTTCCTCTATTTTGAAACCATACTGAACCATTTCTGTGAGTATCCTGATTACCAGTGTTTTGAACTGTGCATCTGACAGGTTGGCTATTTCTTTGTTGCTTAGTTGTATTTTTTCTGGAGTTTTCATCTGTTCTTTCACTTAGGCCATTTTTTTTTTTTTGTCTCAGTATGCCTGTTATGTAGTAAGGGGTGGAGCCTTAGGTGTTCACCAGGAAAGAGCAATCCATATTGCTCTGTTGTGAAGCTATATGTGGGGGGAGGTCTGAGAGGGAACAATGCCGCTTGCTCCACTCTCTGCCACTTTTTAGTCACTTCCCCCACTACCCACAATCAAATTAGGCCCTTCTGGTGCTGATTCTCTGGTGGATGAGTATGTATACATTCCAGGACCTTGTGGGTCTCTCCAACGAACTCTGCTATGACTCTGGGGGTTTCTCCTGCTGCCACCTCAACCCCCACAGGTGTTTTCAGGCAGAGGCTTTGAGGCTTTATTTCCCTGCACTGGAACCCTGAGTTGCATGGTCTGTCTTGCTCTCCAGTTGTTCGACTGCCCAGTCCATAAGCTGCTGCTTCACCCAGTCCACCAGCCACCACCTTGCCTGCCCTGGTCCTCAAGCTGCTTCCTTGCCACAAGTCATCTCCACCATGGCTGCCTGTCTCCACCCCTCCTGTAGGCCTGGAGGAATGTTTCTTCTTTAACTCCTTGGTTGTCAGACTTACATACAGTTTGATTTTCTGTCAGTTCTGGTTGTTTTTTGTTTTTAAACTTGTCGTTGTCCTTCTTTTGGTTATGCAAGGAGGCACAGTATGTCTACCTAAGCCTCCATCTTGGCCCAAAGTCTCAAGTAGCTTTTGATGTAGACTTCCTAATAGGTCCAGCCCAGGGCTTCCTCAGGCATAAATCCCCAAGTTCTATTAAAGCCCTTTGAGAAGACAGTCAAGGCACAGCGATATATTTGAGTTGTGCCTTGATAGGAGAAAAGCACTATATCTCTAGTGTCTCCTGAGGAAACTTAATCTCCCTCCTCTGGCCTCAGGAGAAGCAGATATAGCAGGACAAGTACTACAACACAGGGAGGAAACAGAAGCTATTTTTCTTTTTCTGCATAAAAGGGGTGATTTTCTTCTGAACTTACCAGCTCTCTACTCCCTTCTATCATAGACAAGATTTCCATTTCAGTTAAAATATACTGACTTCCAGGGCACAATGAATGTCAAGCATTTTTTCCAGTGAACACATGAGGTTTCAAGGCTTCTCTGAAACAGGTTCTGAGCAATACCTGAACTAGTTCAGAGAACCTATTATGCAAACAGACAAAAAAGCTCTTCAAGACCCTAATAAGCCCTTCAAGTCATTTTTTTTCAGTGAACCAACACCTAATGAGAAAGCAATACCCACCCCAGCACTGGAGACAGAGCAAAGGAGGCCAGAGTACCATGTGAAGGATTTCTAAAACACAGAAAGGGGAATTTAACTCTTTTCCCAGGCATGGAGACAAGACAAATACCAAATGGGAATCCTGGACTAATAGGCCATTAGCACTTAGGTGTAGAGGAATGAAAGACTTGTGATGAATCATTCCAGGAACTGATATTAAAACAAACAACCCAAATGTAAATATGAAGACTATTTGCTTCAATTAAGTCTAAGTTACAGGAATATAAACTTTAATATTTCCTTGGTGTACAGCTTTGCCTGTGCTTTTGCCATTATTAAAGTTTGTTTATACAGGATTTGGCTTTTCATCTATTATGGAAAAATTACATCTTGCCAACAGCACTATAGAGACCTAAACACAGTAAATCCTCCACTAACCTTGAACCCAAGCTAAAGCAAATAGTCACTCTCCTTGGTGCTGAACTGCCTAAATAATGCACTGGATAAATGGTTGTGAATATAAATTACATCTCCTAGGCATCTTCGCATTTATGGATTACCAACAGGGTATACTCCTTTATCCAGAAGGCAATGTTTGCAGAAAAATGCATTGTGGAGAAAATTCTTAGTGAAATTACTGGGGAGGCACTCAGTCACAAATGATGATCACGTAGTTATTAAGCACTGAGAGTGTTCTGGGCCTTGAGCCCCACAGAGAAGGTAACAAGGATACTGCAGCCTCTGGTCAGAAGGATACACAAGAGCACAGGGAAAAGAAGCTGCTTAGCAAAGAAGATGAAAGAAGAGAGGTAACTGCAATAAAAAGCTTAAACCCATGAAGTATCATGAGACAGGTAACAGGAAGTGGAAGAGTACAAGACAAGAACATCAACCAGAAAATCAATATAAGGGAAACTGACATTCCCATTAAACCACCAACAAAATTTATCAACATGAAAAAATGCTTATAATATATTCTTAAATGATAAAAGCAAAATGTTAAATGATTAATACACCATGACTAAAATCATGTATATAAAAGGCTGAAATGTATAAGAGAATATAGAAAATCCCAAACCACTAGATGTAAGTAGTAGAATTGCATAGTTTTCTTTGAAAATGTCCTTTATTCTTATTGTAGATATACATATGTACACACACTATATTTTTATGGGCAATTACAGTATATGTGAATATTCATTGCAGCTCTGTGATGGTTAAAAAAAGGGAAATTAAAATATCCATGTATAAGAGACAGATTAAATAAATTCTTATATATACATAAAATGACCTCCTATACCATTTTATAATTGAGGTATATTTATTTGTATTGACATGAAGATACGCCTATGAGATATGGCAAGTAAAATTCTTAAAAGCACATTGCAGAAACATATGCATGATATAATCATTTACATGAACTAGCTATATTAATGTATATTAGTCTATACACAAGAAAGAAAGCATCTGGAGTAACAGACACTAAATGACAGGGAAATTATGGGATTTCATACTTTCATTTTCTACATTATTGCATTTCTGTAATGTTTGAATTTTGTATAATTTTGTATTATATGTGTCATTAGACAACTTCTGAAAGAGTAAAACTTAAATTTATCTGAAGGGACCTGAAACACTAATTTGAAAGGCTATAAACACCCCAACATTCATTGCAACATTATTTACAATGGCTGTTTATTGCAGCCAAGATTTGGAAGCAGTCCAAGTGTCCATTAGTAGATGAGTGGATGAAACAACTATGGAACATTTACACAATGGAATACTAGTTGGTTATAAAAAAGAAAAAAAATTACCCTTTGCAATAGCATGCATGGACTGAGAGAACATTAAGCTAAGTGAAATAAGCCAGTCAAAGAAAGACAAATACCATATAGTTTCACTCATATTTGGAATCTAATGAACACACTGAACTAACAAGCAAAATGGAGACCAACTCATAGATAGAGAGCAGGCTGACAGCAGGCTAGGAAAGGGGGAGGTTAGGATGTAGAGGCACTGAGCAAAAAGGTAAAAGGACTCATGGACGTGAACAACAGAGTGGTGACAGCTGGCCGTGGGGGATGGGTGGAGGTTGAAAAAGGTATCGGGGATAAAATGGTAATGGAAAAATACAATTACAATAAATTTAAAGGGACTAGACAAAGAATGTGTATGAATGACCCACGGAGATGGACAACAGTGTGGGAACTGACTGTGGGAATGGGGGGTGGGATGGGCTGAAGAGGGCAAAGGGGGAAAAACTGGGACAACTGTAATACAATAGCCAAAAATGATTTAACAAATTAAAACAACTGGCATGTGGAGACAAACTTTTTAGAAGTCTATGCTAGGGTAATGAGGGATAAATTCCAAGAGGAGCTTTAAAGGGTGGATGGTGGTTAGGGATAGGGCAGGGAAGGGTATAGACAGGTAGTATAACTAAGGAATGAAAATAATTGGTCATGCTGAGATCTAACCTGAACAGATGTTAACCAATCACCCTACGCTGAGGGGCAGTTGGAGTGTGAACATCAAGTGAACACAAAGGCAGGAGAAGGTATTTCACAGGGTCCAAAGGCTCTCTGTTCATCTTCACAGTTCTCACAAAAGGTAATGGTGACTTTCTCAAAGGTGAGAGACAGGAAGTGGCAAAACATGGAAAAATGAGGTTGAGAAAAAGTGGGTAATGGTAAATAAAATAGCACAAAAGTAAAACAGGAGAGTAAACAGAATCAGTGAGCAGATTCAGAACATATAATCAATCTACAAAAAGCCACTCAAGCACAAAGTAACCCAGTTCCAAATCCCTTGTGCTACATGTGGTACTATCATCACGCTTGAAAAGAAGGTACGGAAAAGGGTAAAAGTCTAGCAGAATCTACTGTGGTAGTAAAGCCACATATCTTGCTTTTAATGTCAAAGTCTCCCATTTACTTCCTCTATGACTGTTATTGTCCATCATGGGCAAGCTTCCTAGGCAGTGTCATCCCATCCTAAAACTTGAGAGTATATTCCCACTATTGCCATCATTCTTTAGAACTATAAAATCTAAGATAGTGAGGACTGAGTTTTCATATTCCATGCCAAATAACCAACAAATACTATAAAGTCAAGAAGAAAAGAAACTATTTCTAAGCCTTCCTCAGGCTCAGGGAGAACCTGTATGTGGTGGTAATAAAAGGGATCCCAGATCATTAGGCAATGTTGAGGCACAAAGTTTTGAGGGCTTAGATGTAAACAGCATATGAATTTGCATGCCTTTACTTGAAAAGCATAAGATTAATCAATAACCTCTAGTCTGGAGTTTGTAAATCTGGGTTCATGGATCCCAAAGGAGTCCATAGATAGAATCCACAGAAATACTTAAACTCAGATTGGAAAGGATTAGATCCACATTTTCACCAATAGCTAACTTAAATTTAGCATTTGCTTTAATTATGAACTTAGACAACAAATCAAGGCAGCATTAGCAGTATATCACAACTGTCACAAACGGAAATCATAGGTATTTTCATATCTTATTGTAATTGCTTATATTTCAAAATATCACCTATATTCATAATCAGTTTGAGATTACAGTGGCCAGCCCTGGCCAGTGTGGCTCAGTTAGTTGGAGCATTGTCCCATAAACTGAAAGGTCACAGATGGAGTCTCTGATCAGGTCACATGACTAGGCTGCAGGTTCAGTCCCAGTTGGGGCACATATGGGACACAACTGATCAATGTCTCTCACATGGCTGTTTCTCTCCCTCTCTCTCTTCCTCCTGTCCCCTCTCTCTCAAATCAATAAACACATCCTCAGGTGAAGATAAAAAAATAAAAAATAAAAGGAAACTATAGTGGTCATTATACCCAATGCAATATCTAATATAATGTGTTAATAAAGAAGCACATGTAGCCCTGGCTGGTGTGGTGCAGTGGATTGAGCACTAGCATGGGAACCACCCTCTGGTTGGATTCCCAGTCAGGGCACATGCCTGGGTTACAGGCCAGGTCCCCAGTTGGGGGCATGTGAGAGGCAACCACACATTGAGGTTTCTCTCCCTCTCTTTCTTGCTTGCTTCCCCTCTATCTAAAAATAAAATAAATAAAATCTTTTTAAAAAAGAAGCACATGTATTACCACAAAACAAATTTGCTTAAATAATTTGGTAACTCTTTCAATGTATTTGGTCCCTTGTTATTCTATATATTGTATTTTATGCTTTACTTTACACACTGTACTCAAGAAAAAAAAGATAGACTCTACCAGATAATCAAAGATGCCCATGACACTAACAATGTTAAGAACCCCTGCTCCAGACTATACATACTGCCAATAATTCAAAGCATTATTCAGGCACCAATCCCATTGCTTGAAACATTTTTAAATGTGAAGATAAAGCCATTTGAGAATCTGCAACCATTCTGATATGTATGAGTTATTTATAAAAACTGAAAAGTTCAAAGTTATGGTATGACTTATATAATAGAGCTGCTTGTACATGAAACAGTCCAATTTGCATTCTTCTTATTACTTTACAGTTTAGGATTAAAAACAGAAGCATTTGAATCAAGGACTTGGCTTTGAGTCCTATCTCAAATTACTACCTGCCCTTGAGGAAGCCAGTAAACCTCTCTAAGCTTTCTTTTTCTCAGGTATAAAATGTGAATAATAATGCCTGCCTCAAAGCATTATTAAGAAAATCAAATACATGCAAAACACTAAATAATACATGCAAAGTACTAAGCACAGTACCTGGCATAGTAAGTACTCAATAAGTTGCAGCCACATTACTACTTTATTTTAGTTATTAATGCCATTTAAACAACAAGTTACATTGAGTGCTTAAATGATTTCTTCAACATATGATATAATTAGGAGGCAATGTTGTACACTGCTTCAGAATACCTATTCTAACATCAGACTGCCTGGGTCTGAATTTTCCCGCACCACTACAAGCTATATAACACCAAGTTACTTAATTTCACTGAGATTCAGTTTCTAGATTCTGTATATAAAATATGGAAAATAATAATATCTACCTCATAGGATCATTATAAGGGTCACATTAGTAGCCATAGATGAAGCACATAAAAAAGTGCCAGCACACTGTGAATTGTAATTTTCAGCCATTATTATTCCCATCATCAGTTTATTGTATAATGGTTATCATACAATGGTTTCTCATCAAGTCACACCAAATGTTTTTTTCCTCTGTTTTCTGAGTTTTAGTAAAGGTTTATTATAAATAAAGTGGAGTCCGTCCCATCTAAATGTAACTATTTACAGGAATATATTTTGATGTTAATAAGAACAAGGCAGGGGGCCAATTCAGCTATGATTTGTTTCCTAGGAGGGATTAGAAAGTCCCCTCTTTCCATAGCTTTGTCAAAGCCTATACAGGAAAGTGCTTCTTTTTTGACAACAAATGTGTGCCATATAGAGATAAACATAACTTCGCTTTTTTATCTTTAAATAGGTGCAGAGAGGGGCCTCTGAGGCCCAGGCTGGAGCTCACCTTGGAGAAAGGAGCCATGGAAATGCTGGGCTCAATGACAACAGCAAGGGCAACGTCAGCACCCCTGGTGCGGAGAGATGCACCTATTCCCCAGCAGGGCACTGGCCTTGCTCCTCACCTGGCAATTAGTAGGGTTTGACTTCATTTGAAACCTATACATACTACTGATCTCTGAGAATGTAATTTCAACTCCTTAATAGTTAAGGAGTAATTACAGTTATACAGTCATAATATTATTTCAGCTATTTGAAGGCAACCTCAAGGCTGATGTGGCCCCCAGTGAAAATGAGCTTGACATCCTTGCCTTAAATGTTCTCAAAGTGAAACATTCCAGCTGAGACATGATCAGCTGCCCTTGGAATGCTGGCTTTCAAACACACAAGGGGCTTTTCGAAATACCCCAGGGAGAAGTAGGCCTAGTCTTGAGTGCTTGGCCACTGGAGCTCAAACACGTAGAGGGCCCTTCCAAATCTCTGGGCTGCTGAGCTTGGTTATCAGTTCCACTCTGATGGGACTCTGTAGCCAAGCACTTTTTCTGTTTTGATTAAGGCAACATCTCTGATCTAGAACCTTTTGTCAAAAGGGCTTTGGGACAAGATTGAGGAATGTGTCCTCTACGTCAACAGGTGGGGTAGGTAGAAGACAGGAGAGAAAAGAGGAATGTCTGTCCATGTGCAAGTGTCTACACAGTTGGCATTTGGTGCCACCTCTTCCATGTGATCAAATTTCTTTCATGCCCTTTAAAATAAAATATTTTCATGGAAAGGGTTCA
Source organism: Carollia perspicillata (assembly GCA_004027735.1). NCBI lineage: Eukaryota > Metazoa > Chordata > Mammalia > Chiroptera > Phyllostomidae > Carollia > Carollia perspicillata. The sequence goes on along the minus strand of PVKM010041815.1, from coordinate 1,329 downwards.
TATGGACCACTTATCATGGAAAATTGTCTTCTTAATTAAAATCCTATATGTCCTTAATTTTCATAGTTAAGCATTCTTTCTACTAGGAGAATAATCTTCCTTCACATGAATATGGTTTGTTACTGCTCAGATTTAACACTTTCAGTGGCTCACCTGTCCCTGTAACCTGATGCTCTAATACTTCAAAATGACAAACAAGACTTCTATGCTCTTGCCTCTACCTAGTTCTTTAGCTTCATTTACCTCCATGGCTGCAAAGATGCTAAACCTCTTCATGAGTCCTCAAATTTTTTGCTCTGCTCCTTAACACCTGCAAGTCCTAGCCAACACTGCCTCCTTACCTGGAATATTTTGTCTTCCTGGCAGTTCCAACAAATTTTCTTAATCTTTCCCAGCTCAGCAAAGATCATCCTACTTTTATCAATTGTTGTCTCTCCAGAAAGACTGACCCACTGTGGTAACCTAGCTCCTGTTGATCCTGTGAAAAACCACAGGCTCTGGGGCTACGGATGTACCCCCTGTCGATGCTGTAGAAAATCACAAGCTCTAGGGCTACGGGGCAGAATTTGGGTATAACTTAGCTACTGATGATCTCCAAAGCTACGGGGCATAGTTTAAGTACAGTAGCCATAATAATCACAAAAAGAAATTATATAATCATGCATATATGGAAATGAAAGTAAATTATAAAAGTAAGTTATGTGATAAAAATTATATAAAAGTGTGTGAAAAATAAAGCCAGATGGCTTCACTTGCCCATTCACCCTTCTCTGACAGTGGTGTCTTATTTGCAGCTCCTCAACCCACTCCTCTCTCTGTACCACAAAATACTCCATACCTCTGCCTACCATGGAACTTTACTGCAGCTTTTAGTAGCTTTATGGAGAAATAATTCAAATTCACTGGACTGCACATTTTAAAGTATACAATTTCATAATTTTTAACATATGGCCTCACCTGAGAAACCATTGTTGACAACCGATATAATGAACATATCCACTTCCCCCAAATATTTTTCATGCCCTTTAGTTAGTCTGCCCCTCTTATCCATTCCCATCCCCATACAACCACTGGTTTGTCTTCTGACACAATAGATATGTCAGTATTTTCCATAGTTTTATATATACAGCATCATGCAGTATGTACTTTTACTTTTCACCTTGTGTCTTTCATTCAGCATAGTTATACTGAGACTCATCAGTGTAGCTTCATGAATCAATAATTCATTACATTTTACTCCTGTGTAGTTTCAGCATGCCACAATCAGTATCCTTTCACCTGATGAAGAACATTTGAGTTTTTGGCTATCACAAAGCATGCTGCTATGAA
>PVKM010041814.1:0-13004 GCA_004027735.1 Carollia perspicillata | reverse complement strand
GCACAGGGAGAGGCAGAGACAGACCCAGGCAGTGAAAGGGAGGCTGCGTCCCAGTTCCGACTTACTTGAAGAAGTCCTCCTTGCAGTAGACGCTCCCGGCCCTGGAGAAGCACCTGTCAGCCAGCTGCATCTGGCAGTCTGCACACTTGAGGCAGGAGCTGTGCCAGTGTCTGTCCAGGACCTTCAGGATGAACTTGTCCAGGATATGCTGGTTGCAGCCGGCGCACTGGGGGATCTCTGCAGGGAGAGGGGAGAGGGGCAGCGTGAGCCTTCCACGCAGCCCTGTTGACCAGGACCAGCCCAGCCCTGGGGGGACTGGATACCTTCCCACTCTGCTGGTGGTGGGAGAGGACGTAACCCAAACCTCCAGGGCTGCCGCATACACTTGTGCAGGCTGTACACTGCACAGAGGGCCCTGGTCAAGGGAGCCGACATTCAGTCCATGCTTTGCTGATTTGGCCTTGGGTGGCTTTGGCCCAAGAGTCGCCTGTGGGTTTTTTTAAATCCTCACCCTCACCTGCACCCAAGGATTTGCTTATTGATTTTAGAGAGAGAGGAAGGGTGAGAGAGAGAGAAACATTGATCCGTTGCCTCCTGTATATGTCCCAACTGGAGATCGCACCTGCAACCTAGATATGTGCCCTGACAGGGGACTGAACCCACGACCTTCTGGTGCATGGGACAACACTCCAACCAACCGAGCCATCTGGCCAGGGCGAGCTGCCTGTGTTTCTAAGAGCACCGCAAGGCTAGCAGCATCTGCTAACGCCATTTATGCCAGCTGAAACTCCACAGCCAGCGGGCCAGGAAGGCCAACAACATTCTCCTCCATTTCCCTGACATTTTAATTCACTGCTGGGTGGAATCTGGGCTAACCACGTCAGCCCTTAAGTGAGCCCTGCCTAGGCATGGACTTAGAGGCCATCTGGCTGAAAAAGCAAATGACTTGTGTGGGGGTGAGCAGTGACGGAGGTCCAGGTCTGAGGGTGGTCCTGCGGGGGAGAATGTCAGTGTTCTCCCCTGAGAGTATGTTAACAAACTGCCCTGGATCCCGTGGACTGGCCCCAACACCATCCCCTCCTCATGTGCCTCCCTGTGCGGCAGGCAGACAAACCAGAGACTGCGTTTCCAGACTTCCTTGCAGCTCAGGTTCCAAATGGAATTTAGAGTCTGCCAATCCGATGTACTTAAAAGGGACCTGGATTCAGAGCTAAGTTAAAGGGAGGCACAGCCAATGGGCAGGCTCCCACAGTGCTGGTGTGGAGCACACAGTGGCGATGAGGATCTGTGGGGGTAACGTCCTGATTGATCACGGCAGAGGCAATGAACTTCTGGGGGCTGGGAGCTGTTCCTGAAAGCTGGGCCCAGAGCTAGGTGCACCGAGGTGAGAGCTGCTTAATACCTGGTAACCGACCACCTTCCATGTAAATAGTGAAAGTGGGTTCAGCTGTCTGGAACTGAACCCTAACTCCTGCCCCACCCTGCTCTCCATCCCACAGGGACTTCCTACCCAAGGCCTGTTTTTCTGTCATTTCATCTTTACTAAGGGATTTTTGAGCCAATAAAGTAGCTTCTAAACAGACAAAATGATCAGGCGTCCAAAGCTGGTTGAATAAACAGCGCCAGCATCTCTAACCGTTACCTGACCCACCCTCCCCACCCCCAAAAGGGAAGGCAACAAATTGAGAACAAAAAAACATACAAGTGCAAGCATTTCACCCCCTATAGTAGCCTCCTATGGTAGCAAATTGGGGGGTCGGCAACCCCGGTGTTTCCCCTTCTATTATAAATAGAACTTTGGCTCACTATTTGTTTACACACTGTCTTTCCCACGAGAAGGTGGACCCTAAGGGGGCAGGACCCCTGTTTCTTTCTTAGATTCTTATCCTCACCGCCTAGCACTGTGCCCGGCACGCAAGAGTAACACCAGAGACGTTAATCGCTGGATAAACAACTGATCGACTCTCTAAGAAGCCCACCTGGAAAAAACACTGCTTCGCAAGCTCGTCCTACACACTCCAAAATGCCGACCAAGGTCACGGAACCAAACCTCCCAGGGGTCATACATGCTTCTTCATTCACGTCATGTTTGTTGGTTGTGACATAATTCAAAAGTGTTCACATAAGGGAACTAGCCTCAATGCACGGGACAGGAAGAGGGGGATTGAACACGTGGAAAGCTATGTAGGGAGAAAGCTTTCTCAAGTATTGTCATTTGTATCCAAAACTCAGAGACAGACTGTTGGGACAGTCACTAAATTGTCATCACTAGCCTGCACACGCTCCAGTCTGGGACCCATTTAAACCCCAGCCCCACCCAGGTCCGCCCCTGACTTTGGCAGGCCACCAACATTCACCCGAAAGTCAGACCCCTCGGATACTTTGCCCTCTGACCCCGTTCTCAGGCCAAAAATGCCCCATGAAAACGCCCAGGGGTCACACGTACGGAGATACATGAAGACGGGATATTTGCTGCCTGTCCCAGCGTGCATGGGATTTTTCTTTCCAACTCAAAAGGTTTCCTCCATGACAAAGACATTGCTCAATCAGTTACTACTTACCCAGGAGTTTGATGTGCCCACCAAAGCGCTGAGCACGGCTGACCACAGGGATTTCCATCGGAGGAGAAGGGGTGGGGAGGCCCACACAGCGCGAGCCCATGGGCTGTGGAGCTAGACTGCCTGGGCGTGAACCCTACCTCTGCTCTTCAACCTTGAGAAATTACGTGGGCCTCTCTGCCTCAGTTTCCTCACCTGTGAAAGCGGTGGGGTGGGAGGCAATGATGACCTGTTACCTCACCGGATTATTGTGAAGACCAAACAAAGCATCCAGTATACAGCTGGTGCTCAATGAGGGCTTGCTGCTATTAGGCGATACCTGCAGTAACCGGGTGTTAGATGTGGTGCTGCTGGGGCTGGGGAGGGGCGGGGGAAGGCAAGAGAGGGACCAGGTGCACTGGCCTGGTCCATTGAAACCTCATGGGAACCCTGTGCAGAGGCCATGACCCTGATCGGGAGGCTCAGGGAGCACCCCCAACACACAGAAAATGTGGGAAGGCTGGGCCGCTGCCTGGCTGCCTCCAGTAGGTGCTCATTCAACCGCACCCCTGCCTCTCTGCAGGCATTTCCAGGACCCAGCCTCCCCAGAGTGGCCAGGGAGGCTCTGGGTGAACAGAGGGCCTTAGGAGTGAGAGAGCCGGATGCACTCCGGCGAGGCTGTGACGGGTGATGGGTGGACGACCAGGATAAACAGGAGCTCCCGTGGTGGGCCAAGTCCAGCCTGGGGAACCGGCGAAGAGCGGGCCAGCCAGGGAAGGCGGTCCTAAAGGGCACGGGGGTGGGGTTTCTCCCGCCCGCGTTTGCGTGGGGAGCCCTTGCGGCTGCTGGGCCAGGGGCTTGAGGAACGGGGCCTCGGGAAGATCGCTCTGGCGTCGTTTTGCAGGGGAGGGGAGGGCAGCTCCAACCAGGGAGCCCTCGGGGTTTGCGGCCAAGTGGGTGCGGAGCGCAGGCACCCGTGGGCCCCGGCGGCTGGTGCCCGGCAATCGCCCGGGGCACGGCGCCCGCTGGGGGCGTCTTTGTGTGAGCAGACGCTGGATCTTGGGGAGCCAGGGACCCGGCTACCGGAGGCAAATTCACCCTTGGAGAACCGGACGGGCAACCGGACGAGAACCGTCCCCGGGGCGCAGGGCGAGCCCCGGCGGGGCGCGCGCCCGCTCCCTCCCCGCACCTCGCCGGCGGGGGGCCAGAGGCCGCTGATTCCCACCTAATTGTTGTCTGGCCTTGCCTGGGAGGAAAGATGCGGCTATATTTCTCCTCCGGCCGCAAATGCACGGGGATGAGGGCGAGGATGTATGCCCATAAAATTTATTTCGAGCAAGGTATCCAGCGAGAGCCTTAATATGATGAGTATTCAAGAGAGAATACATTAAGGCTAATGTATGCAGGGCGGGCGGGCAGGGAGCTGGAGAGGCTCGCAAGCCGAGACAACGCGTTCGGGAACAAGACTGAAAGCAGAGGAGCCATCGGCCGCCAGCTGGCCCGGGAGGCTTCCCGCCGGATCCGGCTGGGCTGCCGGAATTTGGGGTTCTCAGAGAGAGGCCTGGGGGCCAACCTGGGCTCCTCGAGTTTGGCAACAATGTAAGGGACATACTAAGGGTGCTTTTAACCTAAATAAATAAATAAATAAAACCTATAGATTCAGAGAGAGAGAGTGTGTGTGTGTCTTCAAAACAAAGGTACTGTAGTAATGGTTTATTTAAGAGATTCATGAGCAACAATAAAAAATGTAAAAAATTAAATTAAAAAAATAAGAGATTCATAATATACGACTAACAACGGTAAAACCAGGCATCAAGAGAGTGTTATACCTGTGTCAGGTCCTGAATGCATATTACCCCAATAAGCCATGCAACTGGGTGAGGAAGGTGTCAGCATCCCCATTTTACAGATGAGGAAACTGAGCCTGGGAGAGGTTACACAAAGTGCCTGAGGTCCCACAGGGGCAGAGCCAGGATCTGAGCCAAGCCTGTGTTAAGGTGGGCTGAGCTCACCAGAGAGCTGGACAGGTCTGAGGCATCACCTCACCTGGCTGGCTCTGTGCTATCACGTTATGGAGAGAGGGAGGCAAGGGGCTGGGAGCAGTGTCAAGGGCAAAGGAATAGGTTTGACGTTTCCTTAACAACTGGGCAGATGGGAATATTTGAGGCACAGATTCAGGTCCTTTGGACAGAGTATGTGTAGGGGAGGGGTGGGGGGTCAGACCCCTAATGCCCTGAGGAGGCCTGGACACAGGAGCCCTGTTCAGCCAATGGCCTCCACCCAGCTGCAAGTGGCCAGCTTGTGGATGGCGTCTGTCCAGGTCGGATTCATCCCTGCCCCGCATGAGGGGGCTCGGACCCGACCCTACAGGTGACAGCACTTATGGAATTACTTAGATAATGTGAAATGCAAGCTACCTAGAAAATGTTCAAAGTGCAACAACACAAGCCTTTAAAAAGAGCTTGCAATAGGTTGCGGTTTTTATTTTTTACAATGTGGAGAGGCTGAACAGGACAGAGGTGCCATGGGTGTCCTTCCAGGAATAAAGTTGCAGCTAAAGTTCCTGAAGGGCAAGAGGATTGATTCCCAGGCCCTGGTGAAGCCCACTTCTCTCCTGCGGTATTTAATATCACCGAATTCCACTTCACACACTGAAGCAGAAGCAGACCCGGGAGTCGCTGAGACAGGATCTGGTCTATAAGCTCAGCTCCTGATGTGAGGAGTCATTTCATTCAAAAAGAAAATCTTTCTCTTATCTGCATGCAAGCGCTCCCGGTGACACCCTCCACTGGGGACTCTGCGGAAGGCAGGGGCACCCCAGGAAGACCAGCACATCAGTAGAGATGCTGGACCACGAGGCACAACACGCTGCCCCTGGGCAGGTCCCGCCCACCAGCCTCCTGCATCCACAACTCACACGCAGACACACCATATAAATGCACACAGTCACAAAGATCACCATGAGACAGATACATACATACACGAGACACCCATCCATACCACATTCATAGACATACACACACACACACACCCCTACATGCACTCAGACACACACACTTAGCACTCACATTCACACACACACACCACAGATACACACATGCGCACACACCTCCTCACACAGAGGCTGAGACACCACCATTCTGGGAAATAAAGCCAATTCCTTCGAAGCCGAGCTCCATGAAGTCTATGGCCATTGCTGTGAAAGGAGCTGTCCAACCCTGGAGCAGAGGGGAAGTGGCCAGAGGGTGCAACAGACAGCTAAGAGAAGCAGACACATTTTTGTTCACACGCTTTTTTGGAAAACTACTGAGGGAATTCGAAAGTTTTCAGTTCTGTGTCGAGTTCGGACCTTCAAACCTTTAGGTCTTCTGTGCTCACAGTGTGCTCACAATAAATCTCAGATCAGAGTGCCTGCCAGGCCTGGGTTCAGATCCTGTCTCTGCCGAGTATGTTATCTTGAACAAAGAGCTGAACCCCTCCGAGCCTCAGTTTCCTTATCTGTAAAATGGAGAGAACACCACCAGCCCCTCGGCGTTGCTGTGTGAGCACACTGATAATGAGTATGAGACACCGGGCCCCAGGATCCCACCGTCGGAGTCCAGTGGTCAGCTCCCTTCTCTACGCTCACGGCCACTGGCCAGCAAGATGAATTTATGTGTGTAAAGGGCACCAAAATGATTTCATTGCTCACTATTTTCCCTCTCTCACCCAAACACTCCAAATTCTCTTCCCTCTCCTTCGCTTTGAAGCACCTGGAAGCTGTGCACCTCTTTCCAATCAGCATAAACCCAGAGTATGATCATGCGACATTACAAGGGCTTAAGTGTTTTTGAAATAAAATTTAAAAATCTGGCAGATTGCTTCCCCCACAGAAGAAAGGCAACTCTGCCAGACCTCGGTCCCCTCCCCACCCGTGAATGGTGAGAACAGGGGTGTTGGAGCCGCCAGCTGCCTGACCTCACTTCACTATTGTTGTAAGGCATCCAGGTAAGAAGGGGTTGAGTTCAAGGTACCATGTGAAGCTTCTAGAAGTTTTCTTGGATACATCTAAATGCCCAATGAAAAAGCGACTTTTTTTATTTGGTAGGGAATGGCTAAAAACCCTTGTAGCTGGGATTTACTTCTTTGTCAAGGAAGCTTACAAAACCCACAAGAGCACACCCAGCCCTCGTGGCACCCAAAGGGCTGTGGTGGACGCCCGGAGGACTTATTTTTCAGCGTGGCCCATCGGAAAATGGAGTCCATGTTAAATTCCTCCATTAGTGAGGTTTCAGAATGCTGGTCCCTGGAGGACATAAAAAGTTCTGATGTGGTCTGTGGCACACCAAATTGCCCATATCCCCTGGTGATATATGACAAATTCTGTGCATTTTTATTCCCCACTCACGTCTCTTCATTTCCAAGAAACTGCTCTCAGGGAACCAGGGGCCACCAGGAAACATTTCGGAAATGGTTGGTTTGTTTGTTTGATCGATTTTAATTCTTTGAAAAATGGTGTTTTCTATCTCTTTGGTCACAGAAGATCAACAAGGTGAGAGAAAAAAATTTTTTTTTCGCAAAAAAGACTAAAGCTACAAGCAATACAGTTGACAAGGACTTCTAGAATGTGTCTTAAAAAGTGTGCCTTCCTGGGGAAACAGAATTTCAGATATTTCCATTGGAATGATAATACTGATGAATACTTTAACATTTATAAAACTAAGTGGAGGGTTTTGGTACTGATAGGAATAATGTTCATGGAAGCATACTGTGAGATCAGATGAACATTTTGTAAAATGCGGACGTCAATGGGCTACTTTGGAGTGCTGGGAGGCATTGCTTTTTAAACTGTCTTCAGATGCATAGAATTTTTTGTTTGTTTCACAAACAATTTCCCTTGCCTCTTTCAGGATCAGGGGTCTGCTTCCAGGTCTCCCTGTTCATAAAGCTCACGATACTCCGTGTCAGCCTGGCCACCCCCTTGGGACCCCCAGGGGCACTCCAGCCCACTTCGGGCGGCTCCCTATGCAGAATGGGAGCCGTGGCTCTGCTCTGGAAGATTGCAACACACAGAACTTGGGCCAGTACTTGAAAATCTGCAAGCTCATTTACTCTGCCCGGAGACCCGGGAGAAGTCAACCTCAACATTTCAAAGGGCTTCCCTAAGGGCGCACAGCTGGGGGCCCAGCAGAGGCGAGAAGCTGCTTTTTCTCTGGGACCTATTGCGGGGCTGAGGGAAGGCCCAGGCTTCCAACTGTGCTCTCCAAAGCCACGTCAATCCGGTGGCTTTTGCCCCCAAATCCTTTGGCTGGTGACTCCACTTCAGGAGTAAGTTGTTTTTTGAGTTCTGTCTTAAATAACACTTGGCTGATATATGGTTCAAAAAATACATAATTTCAGTTATTTGGGTGTTTTTTTTTTTTTTACTGACTACAAATTGAACGGAGAAGCCAAATGGGGCTTTAAGGAAACACACATGCAATTAAAATATTATGCAAATGTTTTTCTTGGAACTCTCTGCTCCTTCCCCAGTTATAAGGGAAAACAGGCCCTGGCCGGCGAGCTCAGTTGGTTAGAGCATCACCCAATTCACCAAGGTGGGCAGTTTGGTTCCTTGGCTCGGGAACGTATAAGAAGCAACCGATGAATGCATAAACAATGGGACAACAAATAAATGTTTCCCTTTCTCTCCTACTTCCTTTCTCTCTCTCTAAAAATCAATACATTAAAAACAATTTAAAGAGAGAAAACAGCCAATGACAAACATTCCTGCTCCCTTACCTGAGGTTCCCCGGTACTAAAGAAGGAAGGTGGTCTTTAAAAGGCAGGCTGGGGAAGCACTCCCAGTGGGGGCTTGTTGATTTAGCCTGGGAATGACTGACTCTAAGGCCACAGAACGCACCACGTAGGACGGCACGGTGTCTGCCTAAACTCACGCTTCCTTTCTGGAACGTCCTCATCAGAGAACTAGAACAGAGACACAGCTAGGTCACAGTTCAGTTCACGGAGAGTTCTACTACTGGATACACACTCCAGAATAAAACTTCCCCCATTCAAAGTTGCCACCAGCCCCACAGACAGTAAAATCCAGTTACGGGGTCACAGTATCCCTCTAAAATCACCAGGTAACTGTGCCGGAAGGGCCCGCGGACTCATCTGTCCGAGCTGCCCACACTCAGGGCAAACCCAGGTGGAGGATACCATTTTACCTGGGAAACCACGACTCAATGAGTCTGGCTTTTCTTCCCCCTCCTGATTCTGTATTTCCCTGTTGAAGACAATTCATTTTTATTGAACAATGGATAGCTTCCTTTATATATTTTTCCTTATTCTAAACCAAGGTATCTTGAAACTAACAAAATGTTTTGTTAATTTCCTTTTAAGGAATCTTTATAGCCTAGTAAACATAATCTCATAAATATCACGGCTGAAGCACAACATTCCCACATTAATTCTTTAAAACTTAAGGTGAAAGGGTGCATTGAACATTGTGATGTTTTTACAATGGCGACAACAGGATTAGACAGGGATCTGGGCCAGCCACAGAAACACTGGGGAAAGTCTAATAAAAAAAATGGCATTACATTTAAGGTAAATCGTATTCTGTATTATAATTATATTCACTTACATACTTTAAAAATACACCAATCTGCACACATCTTATCTAATTTGTAGTGATTTCTATTTGCCTTGACAAATGATTGAAAACCAGAAAAAAAAGTCAGAAAACCCTTCCTTTATCAGAAAGGGTCTCCCCCCACACTGTCTGCCTCAGCTTCTCCTCCCCACCACCCACCACCGTTCCCAGCGGCTTCACATGCTGGTGTGGGGTCCCTGGGAATCTCTCCTTTGTTCTTTTCCTGCTCAGTTCGAACATAGTACCCTCTTCAATAAAAGATCACATTCAAAAGTATCCTGGGGACAATTTCAGTGTTACCATTTTAAGGACACATTTGGATAACATTTTAACAGGGGTCTTGCAGTACATAAAATATACAATGTAAGTATGGATTTGCAGGTATAGGGTTAGTTCTAGGTTATATACTGGCACAAAATTTGTGAGCCTCAGTAGGATATTGAGCATTCCCAGGAATTGCAAATAAAACAGAAAAGCGCATCAAATAAATCCACGACAATCTGTGGAGATGTTCTGGGCATAGCTCTGCGTCCACTCCATTGACACATTTAATCATCTCTCCGTCTCCACAATGTGTTTTTCTGATATCTCATTCTGCACCAATATTCCGTATGTTTGGCAGCCTCCCCCTCATAGGAAGAAACTTTCGATTAATTTGGCTGCAAGTTTTGTCTCTACGAAGCTATTCCCAGAACCAATCCCTTCACCCTCTAACATTATAATTAAAGCAAATGATACTTTAAAGACATTTGGGGGTGAGATTCCACCGTAAAACATCTGTGGCTCGACCCAGCCTGACGGAGCGAAGGGGGTGGGGAGAGCTGAGAGAGAAAGCCACCAAAATCACAACAGGAGTCAGGACTTGCCTCCCAGGATGATTCTCCAGCCTGCCAGTGATACAGCTAACCCAAGTGCATCCTCCAAGAGTGAATCAATTTCAATTTTGCCAATTAAACCCGGCTGGTCCGCCTACCCCCAACAGCGCTGCCTGAGAGTGGTTGGTGTGTGCTCCAATGTGGACCAGGGCTCCTGTGAAAATTTCGAGTGTATTTCTTTCTATCACAAACAATACCCCAGCTTCAGGGTGCTTTCTGTCCTGAACCCAGAAACCGCCCCACCTCCCCAGGCCTCCTAGAAAGAGGGTGAGAGAGGAAACTCATCACCCTGCCGCCTGCTGGGTGCTCGAACCCCAGTGAAAGCCCTTTGCTGTGGTTTCAGGCACAAATCCATGTCTCCCCCTGCAAAGATTTTACAGAGGAGGGAGGGAGGGGAGGGAGGGAGGAAAAAGAAAGGGAAGGAAGGCCTTCAAGCCACAATGGAATTTTACCAAAAGCAGTAAACCCTGTTTGTTCACGTCTGTGTTCACTCTAACTCCAGAGAAAAGGCAGAAAACCTTCACCAAAGTCCCACTCCCCAGCCATCTCCCAACCGGGCAGTCTATACAAGACAGCAAACAGCCGCTTCCCGCAGTCTCCAGCTGGGGTTCCCCAAAGTGGGGGACCACTGTTCCTGCCTTCCTCCCACCAGCTAGAGTGGTGGTCCCTAGCCTCTGTGCATTCCAGAGTCCCTCAGCTCTAACCCTGATCCATTTCCCTAATTGAAAGAAATGACACAGGCCCTCCATCCCTCCCCCCTCCACAAAAGTCTTCAATTTGGAGGAGGAGACTAATTTCCTGGCCAGGGAAACCCACCAGATATCCTGCATCCCTTACTGAAACTAGAAGCTCGAAGGCGCTTTCCTAACAATGCGGCAGGGAGAAAGGTTAGTCCCCGTGAACCCACTTCCCACCCCTGGCCGCCTGCAGGTGCGACTCGAGCCTCCCCAGCACCGCTGTCTCCCGGGTTCTGCCTGCCCACTGGGGGCTAAGTCATCACTAATGACTGTAGCACGGGGTGAAAGGGCCCCGAAGTCCGAGGCCAGTGGGAAGTTAGGACAATAGAAATATTTAGGACTCGAGGCTGTCTACACCTGGTCAGCGGGGTCACCAGGTCACTGTTGAATGCACAAGACGCCCCTGTGGGTCGTGTTTTGTCGACTCGATGGAAAGAAAGGGCCGGTTTCCCTCCTCCCGCCACCCCCACCTCACCTCCAGGAGGGCTCGGTTTTTGAAAAATTCACGCAGGAATTTGCAGCCGTGTGGGCGGTCTCCGAGACGTCTTGAGGACTCACGTTGCCCTAATCCCCAGAGCACACGGCGCACATTCTTGCCTTAACCCCGCTTTGGTTTGGGCGCGTCTGGCGGCGGATACGTCAGGCTTTGGCCCTCTCTCCTCCCATTTCCTGCCGCTCTCGGGTTTGTCCAGCCCCGACTTCGCTCGCAACTCTTCTCCTTCCTGATTAGTTTCACCCTGCAGATTCTCTTAAAAGACATTTGCCCTGCCTAATAATAATAATAATAATAATAATAATAATAATAATAATAACAATAATAATAATTATAATAGTCCCATCCTGGATGAAGCCAACCTCTGCCCCAGGGTCTGGCCCAGGCGCGGACTCCCCAGGGGGCCTTGGGTGCGACCTTCGGCCCGCGCCATTCCGCCTTCCCGCTGCACAGCGTCACCAGCTCCCTCTCCGGGTCCACTTCATTTACATCATCGGCTGCCCAGGTCTAGACCTCGTCTCTCGAGGGAGCCTGCCTGCGCTCTTCAAGGTCCGCTAAGCGCGGGTAGCAGGGTGGGGAGCTGGGGCTCGAACGCGGGCAGCGCGCACGGATCCCCCCACACCCGCTGGCCACCTCCAGGCTCGGAGGAGCGGCTCCCAACCCCGGAGAGCCGCTTTCCAAGGGTTAAAAGGTCACCGAAAGACTCGTGCCACTGGCGCTGCTGGGATTTACTTCTGCCTTCCCAAATGTTTGGTGCAAAATGGGTAAGGAGAGGGAGAGGTTTCCACCGGGTCTCCGCTCGCGCTGGGCGCACTGTCCGCGCTCCTGCTGGGCGCCCTTCTCTCCGCGGGAAAAAAGTCTCTGCCACCGTTGCAAAGCGGCAGGACAGACGTCCCAGGCTTGGACGTTCCCAACCCGCTCGAGGCCACCAGAATGAATAAGACAGGAAAAGGAGCCGGCCAGGTGGATGGAGGGAAAAGGCCAAGGCGCAGAGATGCCCAATGCGGCGCGGTGGCCACCGCCGCAGTCCCTCTCTTCCCTCCTTCGCAGCCGTGATCTCTTAGCTGCCCCGGACTGACGGGCGCGGTGCCCGCAAAGCCCGCCCTCTCCGAGGGGCACCCTGTCCGCAACCGCGTCCCCGGGCGAGCCCACCAAACCCAGGGCACAGGTGGTGAGAGCGCTCGGGACCGACGCCGCGCGCAGGTGCGCAGCTAGCGCTAGCGGAAGGAACTCGGCGTCAGTCCCCGGGCCACCCAGGCCCGCACCTGTCCGCGGGGCGGGGCAGCTCCGCCCTAGTCGCGGGGAGGTCACGCAGGTCGCGCCCCCAGGCCCGAGGACTCCGCTCCCGCTCAGCCCCGCCAGCCTCTGCCTTTCCGGGAGCCCAGACCCAGCACGGCGACACCCCGAGTTGGGTCGTGCTTTCTCTTCTCAGCCCCGACGTCCTGTCTTCCCCGGACACTGGGGACCGCTGGGCGCGGACCTGCGCCCCTCACCCACCCTACCGGCCGGCTCCCGGTCCGGGCTAAAGCGTTCAACCGCTTCCCGGGAGGGCTCCCCTCCGCCCTCCCTGCCCTCCCTGATGCAAGGAGAGGAACGGAGGGCGCGGGAGCCCCTAGCCCCGCGGGCGCCCTCGGCCACCCCCGCCCCGAGCGACCCGCCGCGGCGGTCAGCCCGGTTTCTCCAAATTCCCTGTGGGTGGTGCGCAGCTCCGGCCCGCGGCTGGGACGGCGCCCTGGCGGCGAGAGA
>PVKM010041813.1:0-13010 GCA_004027735.1 Carollia perspicillata | reverse complement strand
TGGCAGGCTGTGGGAGTGGGCAGGGAAGAAGGGGGCAGATGGAGGGATTGCTGTGGGAATCCCACACACACACTGCCCGGCTGGTTCCCACTGAGGGCCGCCATGGCCCTGGGCTCGCTGTCCCAGCTACAAGGAGTTGCCGGGGGGGACCCGCCCACGTTCCCCAGAACCCCAGACCGTCACTCACCTTCCCCACCAGCTTGCCCTTCCGGTTCATACACAGGTAGAACTCCGTCTCCTTGCCCTTGATCCGGACTTGACTACCGAAGGTGTCTGTCTCCACTAGGAGCTGGGCTTCGAAAGGCAGAAGCAGAAAAAGACAGGCTTTTTTACCATATCCCTGGGCCACCACTGTCACCAAATCAGGCACAGGAGAGGCCTCTGCCAGGTCCCCGTAGAGCACCCTGCCTCTCGGGCAGGGAGAGGGAAGCTGTCCCCCCACCTGTTCCCTACCCACCGGGCTCTCCTGACTCCGCTCAGGACCCAGATGGCTCCAGCCAGAGGGAGGTCCTGTCGCTATGACCAAATACCAGGGTGTGTCCCCTCCCTTCCTCCCCCTCCTCCCCCAGCCCCTCAACTCCACCCCCCAAAGCAGGGCAGACAGCCACACAAATTACTTCAGAGAATCAGACGTCTCCAAAATAAGGGCACAGACACATGCACAGGAGTTCTCACGGGCACACACCCTCTCAGGCACACGCACTCACGCGCACACACCTTGCCTCGAGGGACCTCGGAGGCCCCGTCCCCGCCCACCTCTGCACTTTCGCCACTTGAAGGCCAGGGGAGGGGAGGCTGTCTTCAGAAGTTCCCCTTCCTCAATCAAGGTCACCAGGCTGAAAGGTAACTAACTCCCTGGAGCCCACAAGTCCCAATCAGGGCCCAGCACCCCCTGTCCAGGGCAGGAGACCTCCAGCTGCCGTCCATGTTTCACAGGATCACGCTGTCCAGAGCTGATCTCCCAAAGCCCTGACTGAACAAGGACACCACATGGCCAGAGGGTGACTGTCCTCTCCCCTGCCTGGTCCTGAATGCACACACCTGGTCCCCTCCCCCACAGCCCCTCCCTTTCCTTCTGTGCCTGTGACCCTCCCGTTCTCACCGCCCCCACCCCTGACCCTTTGCTCCCTAGCACCTGCCCCTCCCTCACCCGCAGAATTTTAATTTCAGTGACAAGGGACTTGCTTCTCCATAACAAAATCATAGCCCCAAATACAGTATCCTTGGAGCCACAAAGAGTGGAGCTCAGTGCCCCTAAAATACACTAGGTATGATTTTAATTAAAAAAAATTAAAAATATATACCCCGGTGCCCTGCTGTGAAAATTAAAACCATCTGGAAAGCAGGATGTCCAATCATTAATCTAGCTCTCCTTTGACACCACTACTAATTAAAATATGATACCCCACCTTTCCACGGAAAAAAGAGAAGAATTTACATAAAATTTAAAGATCTAACAAGAATTTAGTAATTCTAGCAACAAGGGGGCAGGCACATTCTTCCCTCCACCTTCCCCCAACCCTAGTCAGCAGTGAGTCAGGAACCTGAACCCATGCTAAGATGAGGGGTACGGGCGCCCCAACCTCCCTGCTCCCCTTAATCCGAACACCCTGTGACTGACTCCCTGTGGGAGCTCGGTCCCCCGGAACCCAGGGCCAAACACCCAGCAGCTCTGGGACTGGCTCCCCGCCGCCCCTCACAGCTCGGGCCCCCCCGGGTTGGGGATGTGGGCTCAGGGGGGGTCTGCCGCCCCCGAGCTTCGGACGGAGGCAGCACACATCAGGGAAGGGGTGAGCTTTGGAGTGCACAGCCCTGGGGCTGAGGCCCTGGCCCGGCTGGATGACCTTGGGCCTCGGCTTCCTCACCAGTAAAATGGGGGGAACCATCCATCCACGGTCTTGAGGTTAGTGTGAGGATTACACAGAATGAGGCGGGAAAGAACCTAGCCCCGTCCTCAGGGGCGGAGCCGGGGAAACTCGGTACCAGTGTTCCAGTGTCCTAACTGCAAAGCCAAACTGTTTTCCCAAAAGGAAAAGAAATACACAACAATCGGAGGCGTGTGTAAAAGCGCAGAGGACCTTGCCTTCGAGGAATGCGTACCCCCTGGGGCTTGCAGGCGGCCCACCCATCAGAAAGGGCCTTGGGCTGGGACTCAGGGGTCTGATTCTGTTTCTGGTGTCCACCGACCTGGGCTGTGTGGCCTCTACGCCCTACCGTGGGCCTCGGTTTTCCTACCTACGCAAAGCGGGGCTCCAGCCTATTCTGATTCTCGCTGAGACTGGGGGCAAGGTCTGGCACAGGGGTAGGGAGGGGACACTGTAAGAAGGAGATGAGACCACAGGGCTGCGGCCCAGGCAACCCCAAGTGGCTCCCAGGGGGAGACAGCTCCGGCTCCCCTGGGAGCCCGCTGAAGTCACACATCCCACGAGCTTGAGTGTCTTTGTCCCCATTTCACAGGGTAGGAAACTGGGGTTCAGAGAAGCCAGCAGGAAGGGCTGACATGAGGTCTGCTTGCCTCTCTCTGCTGGGGCTTGAGCTCCAGGGGAGGATCCCCAGCCCCGGAGACGTGGCTCGAAGCACAGCCCTCCGCCACCATCGGCCACAGCCCACCACAGGGAGCGTCCAGAGGGCGTGGGGCTGGACTGCTCCTCCACCCCTGCCAGCTGAGCCACCCCCACCCCGGGGTGGGGAGGGTCTATGCTGGCTGCCATGCCAGGGGAGCCAGAAGTCTGTTCTCCCCTGAACACAGCGAGCCAGAAGTCTGTTCTCCCCCGACCGCAACGAGCCATGGAGTGACCTACACTCCGCTCCGTGCATGACATAATGAGGAGGGAGCTGGGCCAGAATTATGTCAAGTCTTTGGGGAGTAATAGCAGCAGCAGTTCTCAGAAAGAGAGTGAAAGAGAGAGACAGAGAGAGAGAGAGAGACACCACACCTACCCAGGCCAGGTTTTCCCCCGGAGCCTGCCTGATCCTTAGCATCACGCTGCTCCCCCCACCCCCACCAACCCCATGATGCAAGACCCAAACCCCCAGGATGCATCTGGGCCCTAGACGCCTCCTCTCTGCCCAGGTCTGCTCCCAGGCCTGCACCAGGCCAGGCAGGAGGAGGCGATGACATTACCTCACTCCGCTCCTCCTCAGACCTCCGCACCACCCTTGACGGCCCCTCCAGCTTTCACAGTTCAACAGCCTCCCCCGACCCCCAGCTCCTGCCCCTCACCAGTCTCCCAGGCTCCCCGACACATCAGCCGGAGGGATCCTTGCTGAAAGCCTCCTAGGACCTCCAACCCACTAAAAATCCAGCCTCTTCACAGGGACCAAGCCAGGGCGCTGAACCTGGGGCCGGCTGACCGTCCCCAGCTCCTGCCCACGGCCCTCCAGCCAACGAGCCTCCTGGCGGCTCCTCCCTGACGCACCCAGCACACTCGCACCTCAGGGCCTTTGCACTTGCCCTTCCCTCTCGCCGGAGATGGCTTTGCCCAAAGCTTCCTCTGGTGGCTTCTCATCTCTTCCGTTGCCATTCAAATGTCACCTTCTCAGAGAGACTCTCCCCAGCCACGCTGGCCAATGCCATACCAGCCTCCCGCCTCCAGCACAACCCACCGCCTGCCCCGTTGTCCTCAGAGCTCTTCTCCAAATCCCTGACTTGCTACCTTTTTTATTGTATGCCTCTGTTTACTGGCAGGGAAGCCCCAGGCGGGCAGGGTCCAGTCCATCTTATTCGCCTGCTGTGGTTCCCAGCACTAGCCCACCCATTGGCTCACGGTAAATGACCAGCCAGGACACTGTACTAAAGGCTGAAATGACCTCATGAGAGACATGCTGAAGGAAATGAGACGCAGGGAGGAGAAGAGGTTGTGCCCACAGGCACACCACCGGCCAGCGCAGGGCCACGGCTTGGCTCGAGGGTCTGACTCCATGGCCCCTATGCTCGGTCACTCTGCTCCCCACTGGTGCAGTCTCTCCTGCCAACCCCCGCCCCGACTCTGAGCCCCCACTCACCCATCCCCAGCCTCCAATCACTATCCCATTTTCTGACTTGCTGTGTGACAGAGCGAAAGACCCTGCCCCTCTCTGGGCCAGGACTAGGTGACCCGCAAGGCCTCGTTCGGTTCGCCTCCTCTGGGAAGTCTCGGTCACTCACACGTATCTAGAGCTTGTGATGTGCTGGGCACGGTTCTAACTGCCTGACACGCGCTACCTCGCTGGATGCTTACACCAACGCCTGAGGTTCGGACTGTGATTATCATCCCTGTTTTACAGGTCAGAAAACTGAGTCCCAAGATCTCCCAGTGATGGAGGTCACACCCAGGCAGGATTCGAGCCCAGGCAGACGAACCCAGAAGTCTTGGGGTCAGCCTGTCTACCTCCCTCCCTTTGCCTCTATGTCCATCCCTTTTCTGAGGGAGCGAGTGAACGCCAACGGTGGACAGCAGAGATTTTCGCTTTGACCTCACTTTCTTAGGGCAGAGTCTATCAGCAGAGCAGCCCGCAGAGCCCAAGCCACAGGCCCAGCCCTCCTAGCTCCCCTTACAAATGCCCTTGAGCAGGAGGGGTCCCCTCAGGGTCCCTGGAAGATGCAGAACCCTCAGGAGCACCCAAGGCTCAAACCGCAGCCAGAGAGGCAAGAGTGGCTTCAGATCCGGACGAGGGAAGAGAAAGCCACGTGAACCCGAGGGGGAGTGAGTATAGGATTTGGGGGCGGGGGGCACAGCCCAGGCCCCTGAGAGGAAAGTCCACAGAGCCCGTCTCACCGGGCTCAGCCCGGAGCAGGGCCCGGCCCTGCCTATCGCTGGGGGCCAGGAGCTCGAGGACCCAGTGGCTCCGGCAGTTTCCAGAGAGGAAAGCAGAAAACGGAAAAGAGAAGAAAAAAAGAAACTGGCAAGGAAGCCCTTTCTATAAAAAACGCAGGCTCTCCCCTCGCCCCCTCCGCCCACTTCTCTCAAACAGATGGAGTAATGATGATCATTTAAAAACTCACAGCTCAGCCTTATTTGAGCACTCCCCCCTGCCGGGCCCTGCGCTGGGGGTCTGACTGTGCAATGTCTCGCTAGTCCCTCATCGCAACCCTATGGGGCGGGCCCTGTTGTGCCCATTTCACAGATGAAAACACGGAGGCACTGAGCTGTTCCTGGCCGAAGTCACACAGTGGGGCCGGGACCTGGACACAGGCAGGGGGACTCCATTGCTAGTCTGAGGCGGAGAGTCCAAGGCAGGCAGGGCAGGACAGATGTGGCCATCTGGGACCGCACAGAGAAGCAAGATTGATTCACTGATTGACTGACCGAATGGCTGGTTCCAGTGCTTCCCTAGCCAGGCCTTGCAGGGGGCGGGGTCTAGGGCCTCACTTCAAAGGCTTCTGTTTGAAGGCTTTGGTTAGAAGCCACCGGAGAACCAGGGGGACAAGTACCAAGATTGACACTGGAAACAGGACTCAGGGAGAGCGGGCGGAGCCCACAAAGCTGGAGAATGGACTTCTTCCCACCCCCACTTGCCAAGCCTCAGGGAAACCCCTCCAAGACCTTTGACCACACAGGGTGTGTGTGTGGGGGGGGCGGGAGCCAGGAGCAGGGAGCGGGGTGCAGAGCCCCCTGCACACAGGCCCAGCGCAGGGCAGCGGCAGCCGGCAGCCGCTGCTGTTCCATGGCTGACAGCGCTGCTGGCCACTCTCCAGGCGGTGTCCTCCAGCGGGGAAACGTCCTTGCCACAGAGACAAAGGAGGGCACGCTGGAACAGCGCTCTCCCCTCCCCTGTGCAGGTGGACCAGGTCCAGAGGAAGAGGGGCGGTGGGTGGGGGAGAAGGGATCCTTCCTGGGGATGTTTCGGCATCACTAACCGTGCACGAGTGTGCACGCGCGAGCACACACGCTGCGGCCTGTCTCCAAGGGGGCCCACGGTCCCCTTTCTCCTAGAGTCCCCGAGGAGGAGGGCAGGCCGCGTGGGCGCGCCAGAAAGGAGGAGGGAAGGAATCGATAGGATCGATCGGCAGCTGTATTTAATCCTCGCTGGAGCTCCAGTGCGGCCGTTTCAGCTGTGCAGGCGGCGAGGTGTGGGTGGCCGCGCCTCCGGGGACAGAAGGTGTGGGACACGGACTCAGAGGGCAGGAGTTTCGCCTCAGACGTAAGCACCGCCTCCCAGCTGGGAGAGCCCCTGGGGGGAGCTGAGTCTGTGGCACACAAAGAGGCTGACTGGCCAAGAGGGTGAAGGGAGGACCTACTGTGTGCTGATGCTTGGCCCTGGGGGAGTGATGCCCTCAGCACTCCTTGGGAGCACACCCGGGTTGGCACGTTAAGGTTGGTACCTGTCTATGGCCGGCTCTGTGCCCAGGGACCCCGAGGGGAACAAAACAGACACAAGCCCTACCCTCAAGGAGTCTGCGTTACAGGCAGTAAGTGCTAGGAAGAGAAACACGCCCATGAGGGGACAGAGGCGGGTACTCTCTGATAAGGGACACATGAACAGGAACCATAAGGACAGCTGGGAGAAGGGCATTCCCAGGTCCAGGGGCCAGCCAGCGCCAAGGCCCTTAGCCAGGAACAAGGTTGGTGGAGAGCCCAGGGCTGCAGTGGCCATCAGGAGCCAGGCCCCCCGGGCTGGGGTTTCATTTGGGAGCAGCGGCCCCGTCTCCCATCTGGGCTGCTATGTTGAGAATGCACGATGGGGGTCAGGCTCAGAAAGTAGGGGTTCCCACTGGCTCAGTCACACCAACCAGCCCAAAGGGCCTTGCTCCTTGCTCAAACTATTCTAAAGCAGGAGCCAGAGTGAGGGTGGTGGGGACTAGGGAGCTGCCTGCCCCTCTGGTCACCTGCCCAGCAGGAGCAGGGGGGCACACAGCTGGAATCACTGACTCACACACGATGACCTCCAGAAGGCCGAGAGTACTAATCGCACTCCCCGTACCCTGCACCCCAGCCCCACAGTGAAGAAACCAGGCAGAGGGAGAGAAGGGCCCAGGGTCACACCGGAACTTAGGGACCCAGGCTCTTCCCATTGGGTCAGCTCTGAGGAAGGAGCCCAGTGAGTGGGGTGCCCCAGGGTGAACTGGGAGGAGACCAGATCATACCCAACAGCAGGGTCCAAAGACCCTTCCTCACCTGGCCTGAGAAGGCAGCCGGAGTGTGGCCAGCCCAACTGCACTGGTCGGAATCACAAAGAAGTTTCCGCCTGCGGCTGACACGCCTGAGCCCACTTGAGGGACAGGCGCGGAGTCCCTTCTGGAAGCCCTAGGAACCAGCTCCTGAAGAGGGGACCTCGGCCTGAGTCTGTGACAGCACCCCTCAGCCCCACACAACAGTGATGAGTTCAGGGGGCTGTGAGCGACATTCTTGATTTAATAATGATAGACACGTTGGCCTTAAGATATCCTCTCACTTCAATTACCCACTTTACAGGAGAGCTAAGTCAGAGCCACGGTCTCCAGCTTGGACCCCCAGGTGGAGCCTACGGGCTCCACCCTCGAAGGGCCACCTCCTGGCTAACACAGGCCTCTGGGGCCTGCTGGGGGCCGCCTGGGCACTGCCAGTCCTGGGCAGCTGGCCAACTGCAAAACATGGGATTTAAAAAAAAAATGTTTTATCAAGTAGAAAATCCCTATTTCCAAATGAAAGCAGGCAGGAATACCCAAACAGGAGGCTTGTAAAAGCGGAATTGCCACCCCCACCTCGCCCACTCGCCCCACCGCCGTGGCCAGAGCCAAGGCCCCAGCCCTCCCCGGGAGCAGACTCCGCTGGCCCCAGGCTCTGCTCCCCTGAGGCTCGCGTCCTGTCCCCTGCAGCCTGCTCTGCCAGTCCGCACCTCGGAGGCAGTTGAAGTGGGGCCTTCTCATCCTTGCTGGGCAGAAGAAGACACCGAGCCCAGAGCCAGACACACTCGCCCCAGGCTCTGTGGGCTGCTTGGTGGCAGAGCGGTAACCAGAAGCCAGGTGCCCGCCTCCTGGGCCCTTGCTGTTTCTTGGAGGTGGCAATGGCCCGTAGGACAGAGGTGATCAGAAACAAGGACCCAAAAAGGAGGGGCAGATACAATAGCCCCAGGTGGGCCCACCTGGTGTCCCACTACCTGAGCCTCTCTAGCCACCCTGCGCCGCCCCCAGAGCCAGCACACAACTCCTTCCAGAGCTGAACCCGAAGCTAAGAAAGTCCCTGGTCCCTGGACTAGCCCGGGTGCAGGGCTACACCTCAGAGTACTGCAGGAAGTTCAAGGGCCACAGGGAGACCCCCTAGGGGAACAGCATGGTGTGGAAACCCCGCTGGCTCAAAGCAGATTTCAAGACCGCTCAGTGCCCTGAAGCAGGTGGAGAGCCCCCAGGTGGGGTGCCCAGGGGCAGGCCTGCCCCTCACACCTGCCCACGGAGTCCAGCACCTCAAGGGACTGTGGAATCTGACACTGGGAGTGTCGGTGGGGATTCTGGAGTCCAGGCGCTCATAGGGATTCTGTTTCCACCTGGTGTTTGTTGCCATTCCCAGGCTGCACCTGACCGTGTGTGGATGGGAGGTCAGAGGGCCCCCTCCGCTCAACTGGACTGAGCCCTGAGGAGGAGGGAGCAAGTTCTTGGACCATCCCAGGTGCCCTGACCAAAGGCTACTGGCTGCCCCGCCCCCAGGGTCAGGGAAGGCCCTTAACACATAAATCACCTTCCCAATAATATTTGTATTGATTATCTAGATTGGAAGCCTCAGTGGGCTCCATTGTCTCACTTCCTCTGCCAGGGTTCACAGATGGGGTCCTGTCCCCTCATCTGCGTTTCTAATGTGACATTTAAATGGAGCAGCCTCCGTGCCAGCAAGGCCCCTGGCTGCCCTGGGTGCTGGGGGCGGGGTGTGTGAAAAGACATATTCCTTGAGAGAGAATTATTAACTCTAGAGCTCATAGAGCTGGAGTTGAAGCCAGGAGGGGCTGGTCCCTGGACACTCAGGGTGGAGACCCTTAGCACTACCTGGGCTCAGGCCCCGGCTGGACCCACTGATTGGACATCCGCATTTTAAGGAGAGCACTCCCGACCCGGTGATTTCCCTGCAGGTTAAGGTGTAAGAAGCGCCGCTCTAGTCCAGCCCTTGTCCTAAAGGGAAACTGAGGCCCAGAGAAGGCAAAGCCTCGCCCGAGGTCACACAGCAGGCTCGATCCCCTGAGTCTCCGGTTCAGGCAGAGGAGACAGGAGGGCATGTGGCGTCCGGAGTGCGGAGCCCGTCATGCGCTGTGCCCCTCTCCCTCCCGAGTTCCTGCCTCCTGTCTCAGGGTGTGGACAGATGGTTCAGACCACAGTCTGACCCCCCTGTACTCTCCCAGCCCGGAGGGGCCAGCAAGAGCTCCAGGGACTCCCCAGGAGGGCGCCTCCTCCCGCCCGGGCCAGCCAGCTGCCCCCTTCCCTGGCAGCAACTGGACAGCAGATCCCAGGGAAAAGCGCCACCTGGGTTTGCCCAGCACAGCCAGACATCCGGAGGGGGGGCACGGAGCGACAGAGGCCCCAGAGAGGCGGCCAGCAGAGGGCCTGGGAGAGGTGGGGAGCAGGGCCCAGAGCTGGGGTCCAGGGAAGGAGGCGGAAAGGACAGAGACGCTGGGGAGGGGAGACAGAGAGAGGGCCAGAAACAAAGAGAGGGAGAGATGAGAACCAGGAAGGAGGGAGAAGGACCCAGAGAGAGAGAGACTGATGAGGCCGGAAGCAGCCAGACTGAGAAAGGAAGGCGGGGAAGAGGGAGGAAGGGGAAGGGAGGTCGCAGAGAGGGATGGGATGGGGCTGGGCGAAGGCGGGGAGGCAGCTGGCCCGGAGCGGGGGAGCCCGGGTGGCCCAGCCCTGCCTGGCCTGGCCCGGCCCAGCCCCCAGTGCCGGTGCAGCTGCCACACTCGGGCCCTACCATGAGGTCAGCCCTGCCCCGGGGCTGCAGGAAAATAAATGGTGTCCAAGATAAAAGGTCCAAGAAAGTATTTGTCTTGTTGTCACGTCTTGACTGCAGTGGGCAGGGGCCAGCGGGGCACCATCCCAGGAAGAAAGCTGGGGCTGCCAGGCCCCCGGCGCACACTCGGGACCCCGCCCCAGCCCCAGCTCCAAGCCTCGGCCACCCACGGACCCCAGCCCTCCATCTCCCAGAACCTGGTCTGGAAGGCAGGAAGGGCAGGAACGTGGTCAGGGTTTGCTCAGCCCCAAGTCCCCTCTAGGCTCTGGGAAGGCGAAGTCCTACCCATTTTGCTCGTGGCTGAGGGTCTCTGGGGGCCAGGGCCATGGGCAGAGAAGGGAGTCGGGGTGTCTCACCTCTCCCAACCCCTTTGCAGAGGCAGGTGGTGGTTCCCAAACACCCAATTCCAGGGTCAAGGTCAGGTCAAGAGGACAGTATAGCCCTAGGCCCTGTCTACACGTCTCGCAGGTACACAGGCTCAAGCTCACACACACACATGCACACCAGCACACTTGAACGCACACACAAATAGACTCACACGCCAGGCCGATTCTCACCACCACCAGCAACACCCACAAAGCATTACCCAGAGGTCCCCTCCCCTCCAAGCCTCTGAACCTGGGGCTGGTGGACCAGTGCCATGGGGCACAGCCACCTGCTTTGGGCTGTCCCCAAGCAAGCCACTGACAGCCAGACGACTGCCATGTATGGGGCATTCACCAGTAAAAGCACTTTTTATTCACCTCTTTGGCTCGAGCTCCCAACAAGGCTCTCTGGGAGGCACTGCTCTGGCCCCATTTCACAGGTGAGGAAACGGAGGCCCAGAAAGGCTCAGCATCAGGCGCAAGGTCACACAGCCAGGACCTGGCAGAGCTGGGCCGTGAACCTGAGGTCTCTGAGGCTGGGGGAAGGGGCTGGCACCTACCATACTTGTCCCCATCCTCGCCACGGGCGCTGATCCTGCGGCCCAGGACCTGGATGTGCTTGCCGCTCGTCCGGCTGTAGAGCTGGTACAGCCGAAGCTGCTTACGGCTCACATCGTCCCGAGCCCGCGTCTGGTTCTCTACGTGGATTCGGAAGTCCACGTTCTCCTCGGCCACCAGCACCTGGGGAGGGAAAGAGATGACGGTGAGCCCCCTCTGCACGTGCGGGATCCCCTGTGTGCCAGAGCCTCTTCTGTGCCAGCTCTGGGCCAGGCCTCCTCGCACACTCGTGACTGCCCCGTTCCCACGCCCATTTCACAGAGGCGGCAACTGAGGCTCACTCAGAGAGGGGAGGCAAGCTGCCCGAGGCGGCCCAGGCAGGGAGTGGCAAAGGTAGGAATCAGGCCGGGCCTGTTTGAAACAAAGCTGATTATGTTTCCACCACAGCCCCAGCTTAGAGCAGGCAGTGTGGAGAAGAGGTTTTGTTCGTGACCTTGGGGACACATGATTTGTTCAGTCTCAGATTCCTTCCCAGCAAACGGTGGAGCGGAGCCCTCGCTCCGGCTGCATCCCAGGGCGGCTGTGAGGTTCGAGCGAGCAAGTGGGCAGGCAAGTCCCCAGACGGACATGGAGATGGGGGCGGGTGGGGAGCACAGAGCTACTTTTCGGGGCCTCGGTGGGGAGGAGGGGCGCCGGGCAGGTCTCATCCAGGGAAAGAATGGGCCAGAGTTCACTGTCACCTCTCCCCCAGACCTGGTGCTCGGGGGTTCCCGAGGGTCCTCATGCTCGTCCAGACCACCAAGCGCCTGCCCATGTCCCATCTCCTTCTAGAGCAGCCTTTACTCTGCACCCCCGTCCAAACTCCCAGTATCCCCACAGCCTCAGCGCACGCGTGACTGCACCCTCTGGAAGCCACCCCTGGCTATGCCCACTCTTACCTCTCCAGTCTCCCTTCTCCCAGCACAGCCCCCCACCTGCCTGCTGCTTCCACGCCTGCCCCCTGGTTGTCTCTCCTCCCGCAAACCCAAGTACCTCTGTGACCCTGCCCACACACTCCCCAGGGCTTCCCACCGCACTGAGAGGAAGTCCCCACCAGGTGAGCCGGCTCTCCACCTTCATCTCCTACCTACTGCTCCCTCCCCACCAGCTACACTGGCTGCCTCGTTACCCCACTGAGCTTTTCAAACACAGAGTGCACGACTGCCTCGGGGCCTTTGCACGTGCTCCCCCGGCCACTGATGCTCTCTCCCAGGTTTTTACATTCGGACTCCTCTATTTCATCTGGGACTCTGCCCCGAAGTCACATCCTGAGACAGGCCGTCCCTGACTGCCTTGCGCCACCTCTGCCACCGTCCAGCACTCAACCGTGCCTTGCACTTCCTCCCGGCACGGCGGCCAGACGTAACGTCTGTTCGTCTGGCTTGTGTCTGTCCTCCTGACCAGGCTGGCAGCCCCAGGAGCGCTGCGGCTGTCTCTGCGTCCTCTGCTGCTACATCCCCAGTACAGGTGAAATGCAAACCTTTGTCGAATGGAGGACTAAAGACACGAACAAATGAGCATTGCAAAATTCTAGAGTCCCGTCACTCCGTTTGACATTAAATTAGGTTTTTCTATGCCCTGCTGATGACATGCCTGTCCCGACTCTTCTTAACCACAAAGCTGAAGGAGTCGTAAGCCCCAGACAGAGAGCGTTCGAGGCTTATTACACGGACCCACAGGCCTGGCACGATGCCAGGCACTAGGACCTCAAATCCACGACAGCATAGCCCACTCAGCCCTGGCAGAGCTCTTGGGACCCGGGCTGCATCTGTCTCGCCGCTCGGCTGTGAGCTGCCAAGGTCAAGAACCGTGTTTCCCTCCTGGCCACGCCCACCAGGCCCAGCCCAGGGTCTCTGTTCCCAGCGGACCTGCACACGACCCTCCAGCCCTGGCCTGGACCCCACAGGCACCTCGGCTGGACCACATTACCCACCCTTCACTGCCACCCTCAGGGGGAAGCCTCATCTCACGTTACAGATGAGGAAACTGAGGCTCTGAAGCCGAATGACAAGGTCACAGAGCAGGCGATGGTCACCCAGACCCTGCCTTCGGGACCCCACCTGCCCCGCCAGGGCCATCCAGAGCAGGTTCAAAACCCAGGGCATGCCACTTCCTAGCAAAGGCAGCTCACTAACCTCCCTGGGCCTCCATTCCCTCA
>PVKM010041812.1:0-13006 GCA_004027735.1 Carollia perspicillata | reverse complement strand
TTGGTACTCAAATATCTGGAAAAGTCTGCCTTCTTCTTTATGATTCTTCTACACATGTATTTCATACTTTATTCTCTTTCTTTCAATTATCCCATCCCTTACTCTCAGATAATCATAACCTTGATTCATATATCATTAAGGAGATTGAAACAATCAAGAGAGAAAACCTTCAGGAATGTTCTTTAATACTTTATCAACCCGAATAGCAGCTCACACTGTGGACTTTACTCCTGTTACTAAAGAAGCATGGTCCTATTCCAAATAATACCTAAATTCTCCATAATTGCCTAATATGCCTCAAATCCCATGCCATCTTTAATTCTGAAAGATATTGCTCCATCAATTCCCCTGACTTTTTTTTTTTATCACCACCACTTAAATACAGTGGTGGTGATAAAAAAAAAAAGTCAGGGGAATTGACTTCTACCGCTTCTCTAAGAAAGACATCACGAAGCAGATAAATAGATTCGCAAGCCTTTCTGCGTCTTTACATTGCCATCTGGAACCAGATTTTGACCTCTTCTTTCACGTCATTTGTCTGCACCTCTCAGGTCGTGATTTCTATCCATCTTCTTTCCGGATTTGGCAGACCTGTTGATGCTGAGCAAAAGAGGCTGGGTTGGTCAGGTCCCGAGGGAAGGCGACGGGGGATTAAGAAATAAAGAGACAGAGTCAAAGTGGGGTCAGGTGGAGTCTCTTCTCTGGGATGCAGAGGAGGGAACTGTTCATTGGTGAAGTCGGGCTTTATGTGTTGAGTAAGCTTCGAAGCAGAGCGTGAGAAAGAAAAACTGCAAGGCCAGGTACATTTTATTTTTTAAGAACCTTTGCTGCTCCTTGGTGCAGTGATATAGCAGCAGCCAAGTCATCCTTTCCTTACAACAATCTATCAGGCAGTTGTCTGTGGCCTAGGGCAGCCGTGCTGAACCCGAGGCCTGCCTCCAACTCCCTTGGCACGCATTATCCTGCTTGGCTCTCCACACGGGGTCTTCTGAATCTGACTGTTGCATTTTTTAGTAAAACCAACACAGAATAGGTTAACCAAATAACCATTGGTAGTCTTGATGTCAACATGAGCTTCAGTCACGGTGTGCCATTTTATGACCATGGAGCACATTTTTCAAGGGTAAGATCCGTGCCATGGAAATTAGATAGTTTTTGCCCTGAATGTCCTCAGTAATTAGCTTGGATTTTCTAAATGCAGTTTTATCACCCTGCAGATCAGCAAGGCTTACTTCAAAAACAGAACTCTTGAGACCATCAGATGTGGTTTTCGTTCCTTGAGTTCTCATGACTCGTGTTTTCCAATATTTCTTATATTGAACATAGCTGATGCTTTCACATCAAACTGATCTACCAATCTTTCTAGGATCAACCACCTTCTTCTAGGCTCCCCTTGTTTTTTTAAAATCCTCATCTGCGGATATGTTTATAATTTTAGAGGTGGGGAGCGGGTGAGGAGAGTGAGAGAGAGAGAAAAAAAAACATTGATCAGTTGCCTCCTGTATGTGCTCTGACCAGGAATCAAACCCTCAACCTAGGCATGTGCCCTGAACTCACAACCCTTTTGGTGTACAGGTCAACCCTCCAATTAAGCCCTGTGGCCAGGGCGTTCTTGGCTCCCTTTTTGCCCTCTTTCCTAAGGTGTTTGTTCTTGCTGGCTGCCAAGGTGCTGGCAGCCAAAAGGGCCCTTAGCTCACAGACTCTTAACTCAGAGTTCATGGGTGGTCTTCAGAAGTTCCATGGACTGCTTCATTGTTTGGAAAATTATATTTACTTGCCTACATATGCATTTTTCTGGAGCTATAGCTTTCATTTCGTTTTTGAAAGAGTTCTTCGATCAAAAGACTACTTTAGACTCCCATGCAAAGTTTTTAGAAAAATATTACTTTGTCTTTATTTTCCTAAGTTTTTATTCATTTAATACGTGTTTATCTTCTTATATAGAAGAATAGAAGAATATCATTTATTGTCATTAAGAGATATAAAGTTTGTCAGATCTTCTGTACTTTGATGTACATTTCCAATAGAGGATCTGAAAAGGCCATAAGGGGTTAAAGAAAATGACAAATCTTTGCTACTATAAAATTTGTTTGGGGATTTATAATGCTAAGGTCGGGCCTGTCAGATCTGTGTGGGGTAGGGAGACGGGCTGGCCGAGTGTCAGAGTGCTGGAGCCCTGGTCGCCCCGTCAGGGACTAGCTGTGTGGCATGGGGCTAATATTTTCTGTGCCTTTTCTGAGCTTCAGTTTTGCTGTCTCTAAAACGAGAGGGTTCCCTTTATTTTTGCTGTCCTTCCAGCTCTGTAATTCTTTGATTCAATATTTCCTCTTTAGAAGACTAGAGATTATTATTAACTCTGGCTAGATTTGGGAAACACATCAAATCTGATTTCTGTTCAGGTTAGATTTTCATTTCTTAAATTAAGTTTTCAAATGTTTGCACAGCTTTAAAAGGCTTGTCTAATGATCTCTTTTGAGATACCGTAGATTGTGTTTCATTGGGGATACTAAACTAGCTTAACATTTTTGGAAAGAAACAATTACTATAAATATTTTTACTGATGCAAAATATACTACATGTTGATTAAAGCAAATTATGTTTTTGTAGACAACATTTTGTTAGTATTTTCAGTGGGTTTTACATGAAAAATAACAAGGCACATTGCTTTTAGAGTGTGTGGGTAGGCCTGTCCTTGAATATGTTTTCTGAAATGAAATTTTGTCATATTTTCAGCATTTTGTTTAGAATTCTCACGTGCAAAGAACTGCTCAGT
This sequence comes from Carollia perspicillata, assembly GCA_004027735.1. Classification (NCBI taxonomy): domain Eukaryota; kingdom Metazoa; phylum Chordata; class Mammalia; order Chiroptera; family Phyllostomidae; genus Carollia; species Carollia perspicillata. Next base: position 10,233 of record PVKM010041812.1, on the reverse strand, counting down.
AAAATTGAACATGTGGATAAAGATGGGAGATATACAGGGCCCTTCATCAGAGTTCAGTTGTGTTCTAGATAACTCTGCCCAGCAGGACGCTCTGTGATGATAAATGTTCTGTGTCTGCTCTATTTATTAGGCAGCCACTAGCCTCCTGGGGCTGCCGAGCACCTGCGATGTGGCCAGTGTGATTGAGGAACTGAGTTTTAAGTTTATTTGATTTTAATTAGTTTAAATTTGAATATGAATAGCCACATGTGGCCCAGAGGCTACCATATTGGGGAATATCTACCATATCTAGAATCCCATCATAAATGTTTTCTTTAGCTACTAATTTATTTCTACTTTCCTTTAATGGTGGGTGGAAGTGGGAGAGGGCATAGGGGGATAAATGGTAATTAAAAAATACAATAAAAAATAAGCTATTAAGAGTAGTATATATATGCTATTTTCTTTTTCTTGTATTCCATTCCTTATTTTAAAGAGTTAATTCAAATTCCTATTTGCATGTGGTTAAAAAAAGTACATCCAGGGCTCTCTTCCTCTCCCACCTCCAGGCAGGCTCCAGGTGGCAGTCATTTTGATTTCTGTTTATCTGGAGGTAGTTTCCATAATAAATACATTTAATATATCTGGTTGCTTCATTTCTGTCTGTTTTGCTTGCTTCTCCTCCTTTTTACCTGACTCTAAATGTTAAATTCTTCAGGTCTAGGATTTTTTTTTTCCCTCCTCACTCTATTCTTTCTCTCTAGGTAATCTCATTCATTCTCATGGCTTCTAATACTTCCTATGTGCCAGAAACTTCCAGTTTTGGATCTTAGTCTAGATGCCTCTTGAGTTTACAGCTCATGTCTCCTTCTGCTTGGATAGATATATGGATGGGTTATAAGGAGCCTTAAACTCAGCATGTTCTAAACTGAACATACCTTACTCCAAGCTACTATCATCTTTCTTCTAGATCGCCACAGTTGCTTACTGGTCTCTTCCATTCCTGGACCTTCCAATTATCCACAGCATTTAAGAAATATAAATTGAGTCATTGCCAAACCTTGTCCAGGTCTCATTGCTCTTGGATTAAATTAGAAAATTCCAAACATGGCTTAAAAAGTGCTGCAAGAAATGGACCCTGCATACCTCTCCAACCGCATGTTTTTCCAGTTTTCCCTTGTTGCTATGCAACAGTTAGACCGGCTGCCTTTCTCTGGTCTTTCCTATTTTGAGGCCTTCACATATGTTGTTCTCTCGCTGTCATGTTCTTTGCTCTACTTTCTGCCACCATATAATCGTTTAAAAAGTTTACTTCTTCAGAGATGCCTTTTCTGACCATCCTCAGTTTACATTATTATCTATACCATTTCCACCCCCAGATTCCCAGATATGAGTTAGTGCCCATGTTGAAATGTGAACATGGCAGATGGTTTTTCACAAGCATACTGGTCAAGCCTTAAGGAGTGTCAGAGTCTCTGCACTTGATTGTTGGAGCTGGCGTTGTAGGTATATTTCCTGCTAAAATGATTTAGACCTTTAGAAGCCAAATCCTTCTGTTGAAATACTTCTCTGCCATGATGTTCTGATGCAGGGGTGTCAAACTCATTTTCACCGGGGGCCACATCAGCCTTGCGGTTGCCTTCAAAGGGCCGAATGTAATTTTAGGACTGTATAAATGTAACCACTCCTTAACAGTTACGCGAGAGCTCGGTGTTGCTGCTGGGTAGAAACAAGGTGGAGGGCTGGATTTGGCCCGCGGGCCTTGTGTTTGCCACTTGTGTTCTCTAATGAGATGATTATAGTGCCAATCTATGGCTAAATAATGCGTGTTTGTTATTTTTAAATTTTATCTGCAGTACTGAGGAGGACTGTTCAAACTCGTCCTGCTCCACGAATTCCTCCAACTGTGGAAGTAATCGAGAAGGACCAAAATTGGGAAAAGAAGACCTTACCGATTAACACAGACATTCAGAATTCAAGTGAAGAGAGTCATCTCTTCACTCAGAGGTGGAGGGTCTCTCACATGGGAGAAGATTTGGAGACCAAAACCCAGGCTCCTCTTGTTAACCTCTCACAGCCGCTGCGCAGTTCTCTCTCGAACACTCAGCTGCCCAGGAACCCCGCATTCTCAGAAGAGCCGCAGGTGTTGGGGGATGGGCAACAGCTCAGAACAAAGGAGGCATTGGTACAAAGAAAGGACATCATGGCACGCATTGCCGAGTTGACACTGCAGAATTCAGCTATCAAGGCACATCTGAATAATATTATTGGGCCAGGGGGAGAGCAAGGGGATGGACTTCGGGAGTTCAACAAACAGGAGACAAATCATTCAAGCAACGTGACCGCTGTGAGTACAAGTTAAGGCCTGGCATGGACATTTAGGAGTTTAGGTACATTGCTGGAGCATCTTCAGAGAGTTCTTTCCAGAAGTGGTCCTGGATATCTTTGAGGTTGCTGCTAGATGGCTTATGCTCGGTCATGTCCCTATTACAAAATAAGTGGAAGTTATTTGTCAGTTTATATCTCACATATGGTAACAGAGGACAACATAAAATAAAGAGGAATGAATGAGGAAAATAGGATAAAAGTAAAATGCGTAACAAAGCCAAAATTAAGGTAGGCATAAAGTTATAAACATAATATGTGGAATTAATATGACTTAAAAATTTTCCACACAACTGCAGTTTAATTGAAAGCATTTTTATTTTTAAAGGGACTCATAAAAAAGAATTATGTGTAGTTGAGCCTCAGCTCGTGAGTAGTTAATTTTTTAGAACACATAATGCATTTTCCTATAGAAATGATTGTAAAGGATTTTTAAAGTCAGACTTTAATGCACTGTACATATGAAACATCTGGAGATCTTGCCAAAAGGCTTTTTTTGATTGAGTAGGTCTGAGGTAGGCCCTGTGCATTTCTGATAAGTTCTCAAATGATGCTGGTCCACAGATTATACTCTGTGTAGCAAAAGTCCGCGTGTTGTGGTGCAGTAATTTTGTAAGTTAAGTAAACTATGGGCAAACCTGGTAACTTAAACCCTCATTTCCTTGTTTGTGGAGAGAAAGGGGATTGTAAGCTCCAACTGGGGAGAGTCTATAACCTCCATCCTCATGCTGGTCCCAGTGATGGGAGAGGCTTCCTTTTACTTCTTTATGACCTAGAGCGGCTCCTGCCAGGCTTCTGAGAGGGGTCAGAACAGTGAGCAGGGGAAGGAGCTGGCAAGCGTCTTGGGTTAGGAGTCCCAGGGGTGACTGCTTCCATAAGGACTCTACCAGTGGTTGATCGAGCGCTTCCAAGAGGAAGGTTTGGAGGTGGAGGGTAGTCAGGTTTGGGGATAAAGGTGGCGTCTGTCAGCACTGGTTCACAGGCAGTAAGGGTAAGAGGGGCAGGCACGTCAGAAGGGACTGGCACAAGAGGAGCCAGAAAGGAGCATTAGGAGTGGGCAGTAGCCATCGGTACAGATGTAAGTATAAACTGCCCAACTTTGAGTCATTGGAAACATTTCTATTTTTGCAGTTTTAAAGATTATTTGAAAAAGGCAACTTTTTAGTTTAAAAAAGGCAGCAGAGTTAAAAGTTGAGTTTGCCTTCTTTTCTAATTAGTATATGGATTGAGCTGGAGAGGATAATCTGTTACTGCCCTTTTTGTTATCAGAATTGCAAAATGATCTTTAGTTCATATGTTTTGACTATCTCCTTTTAAACTAATGGGCATAAACTACAAACTACTGATTTCTTTTAGAGATTGTTTTTACCACACAAAGGGACATACTTGGTTAAATAAAATAATCAAGAATGACACATTTCAGGAATTTTCAAATTAAACTTATGTTCTATTCCTTGGGTAGTTTTTCTTTTTTTCCCCTCCTGTATTCCTTTCCAGTCACCAGCTGTCTTGAATCATATACTGTGGGCCAAAGTGGCCTGAGGAGGCTGGCATGTGGTCAGAAGGAGTGATAGGGTCCTAGAAACCTTTGCCAAAGAATTATTCATGGTGCATGCATGAAGATTATAACTACGGAATCATCTCCTTAAACTACAGTACACCCTTTTGTATATTGCAGTCCAGAGCCCAGATCTGGCATGAATGTGCGTGTTACTCAGAAGCCACATCTCTAGAAATAGTCTGCTCATGTGAGCTTTTGTGAATTTCAACAGACACCAAGAGATGCAGGAAAGCTTGTCCCACAGTCACTCTCTGTGGACAGAGGGACTAGAGGACTTATGTGACGCCAATATTAGGAGGATTATTATCCCTTTGTTTTAGTCTTAATTTGCCAGTTAAGTGACTTGTAAATTGGATTGTTTCTCCACCATTCAAGCATGCATATAGCAAGGACCGCAAGTATTAACTTGCTGGCTCTTCGTGCAATAATTTATTTTTACAAAAAGTCAGAATTGTTTGGGTTAGTTTTAATATGGAATTTGTGCCTTTTTTTAAAAAAGACTTTTCCAGCAGCACAACCTCTTACACCAAGCAGCATGGAGGAACGGATTGCAGAACTGAACCGGCAGAGTATGGAGGCTCGTGGAAAACTCTTGCAGTTAATAGAGCAGCAGAAACTTGTTGGCTTGAATCCTTCCTCTCCACCAGTATCACCTGTCCAGTCACCTCTCACAGCTTGGACTGATTGGTCACAGATTCACGATTTAAAAGGTAGACAGTTTAAAGCTAAGCAGTTTTCACTCTTTGACTTTGCAAGTATATATTGAACTGAAGAAACATATATTTCAGTGCCGTTAGTTTTGTGTAGAAAGAAACAGGCTAAGTCAGAGAATAAATGACAGCGATGGAGCTGGAAAGCCAGTCTCCTGGTAGAAAAGTGTCCCGTGCAGCTGTAGTAACCTTCGGCGTCTGGGTGAAGTTGCTCCCCATGGAAACGGGACTCACTGCAGTAGGTGATTTACTTAAAACACACGTGCATAGGGTGAAAGCATCAGGATGATAATGTAGAATTGCATCAGCAACAAGTTACAAGTTCTTCTGTTGAAGTCACTAAAACATTAATTTGTAAATTAAACTTATTTTTATGTTTAGGAACGTGAAAAGCTAGAGGGGGTTCTAATAGAGCAGTAACTGAAAAATTAGTTGTCACGGTATTCACATTTAAAAAGGTGCTGATGAAACGAAGTAGATCTCAAGTTGCTCTTTAGCCAAAAGTGAAAGGACTAAGATCCTCGAGGGGCGGAGCTCCACGCAGGCTCTGCAGGCAGTGCTGGTGGCTCAGCGTGAGGCAGGGCGCTGTCAGGGGCAGGAAAAGCTCTGCCTCAGTGAGTGGCGCGCATCCCCTCAGGCGCTCAGGCATTCGGGCCTTGGAAAGATTCACGTGCCCCTGGGTGGTTGACGTGGGTTTCCTTTACGGTATCTGCCAACAGGACTTTTTCTTTTAGTTAGAAGTTACTTCCTTTTTGAAACTGCAGACCCAGAAAGCAGACTTTCAGAAATTACTGGAAAATGACAGATGATGCATTTCCCCAGGTCCCTTCCTCTTTATTTTAGGTTTCTTCAAAGATGACTTTGTTTATTCTTCTTCATAGTCACGCAGTCTAGATGCAACTTCTAATTAGAATGAGTAAATTAAATCACTCAGTAAGTGTGTACACCTCCTACGTGCCTGCCGTGTTCTGGACACACTGCATCCAACAGGACCAAGTCCCGCCCCACTTGACTACTTCAGTGTTCAACTTGGGAAGCAGGCCATTAGCAAATAAGCAAACAAATGTATGAGATAATGTCAGTTAGTGCTAAGTACAATGAAGAAAATTAAAGCAGATTACTCCTAAGAATAATTCTGTGATTCAATAAGACATCTTCTGTTTTAATGGTTCTTTAAGGTAAAAATACTTTATTTATGTTATCTAGTCCTCAACACACCCTGAGAGTAGACAGAGCTGATGTCACACCTGTTTGATGAATAAGTAAACTGAGCTGTAAATAGGTCAGATGGTTTGTCCTGAGTTCTAGAGCGAATCGGTGGATTCGTGACTATTCTTGTCATTCCAGTGGTTACAGCACTAAAGATATTCTTTTCTTAGGTCTTTCATAGGAACCACCGTGGACTATAATGATAAAATAAGAATAAATCATGTGCCATAAAAACTCTTATTTCCTAGGGCAACCAAGGAATGTGTAAATAGGAGTTCATGACCCCCTCAAGTCCAGAAATCCCTGGGTTTAAGCAGTGATTCATGGGAGTCTCTGTGAAACGGACTGGGATGGGCATAAACCTTTCATTAGTAGGTAGTAAATATTTGTTGATTGATAACCTGCATCTGAAAATAGGGTCCGGCACAAGTAATGCCCCTTTTTATTACAAAATCATAAGCATGTAATTCTGTAACAACAATCTCACACTCAACACACCATATAAACATTTTAAAATGTTCAAATTAAAAGCAATAAACTTTTACACCCATATTATTACCCGTCCAACCACACTCAGGCAGGCGTTGCTTTGGCCAGACCCCGGACTGAAAATGTATGTCACTGTTGCCGTCGGCCACGCGAGCTCTTCGGCCAACTTGCCCTTCCGACTTGAAGTCTCCAGCAGTGGTAATAATGTAATATGTGTAGGAGATTTCAAGTTTTACTGAATGACTTCAGACTTCTTTTCTTTCTTTGGAAAACTTTAGATAAGCTGCTTTTGACAAAAATCCCAAGTTCTTTAGGGCTAGCTCTTGATTTCTGTTTTTCACTTCCAGATCTGACATGATACCACTTGTCGGAAGATTCTGGCTCTCTGTGAACTGGCATGCTACTGACTTGACTCTAGTAACCAAAGTTTCTTGTCTCACAGCTCACTAAAAAATGATCCTTCAAGTGTATCTGTGGGCCATAGTGATAAACATCTAGAAAGAACTCTCAAATTTAATGTGAAATTTACAGTAAGACAGAAATCAAGTCAAATTTTATATTTTTATTTTAATGAAAGGTAATGAACTATAATATTTATTGTTATATTTTAGAAGGAGCAAAGAGGACGATTGAGGTATCTATTCCTGCAGCAGAAGCCCCAGAAAGCTCAAAATGCAGTATTGTCTCTCCTACCAGTGGAACTAATACAAGAAGGTAGGTTTAATGTGAATATTTACTTAAAAAAATAAAAAAATGCGGTATGTGTGTTATTCTCTTTGTGACAAAAGAAAGTACATAAGGTTTGACTTGGCTTCAGACTCACTGATGTAAAGAAAATAAAGTAGTTGGAGAGGACAATTTTGGGGGGAAAAGAAGGGGCGTAGAAAGCACGGGCTGGCTAGTGAAAACAAAGATGGGTAAGTGCACACATATAGAATGCTCTATGGGTTACAAAATTAGGAGGCGATACATGACGGGGTGGGTGATTGACCACTAGTGTTTTCCTCCTTTATAATAAAGAGACCGAGGCTCATAGAGCTAATCGTGTGGTCTGCCTGTGTGGGTTACATGTGGTAAATGGACACGAGGGAGGTACCTACCTGGCTTTCCGTCCCCACTGTGTGCCTGCTGTCACACTGCGCTGCTCCAGGTCTTGTTACTCTTCCCCTGCCTGGGTCTTCTTCTTCACCCCTGCACTTCCTTTCCCCCGCCCCTTTAATGTTAAACACGTACTAGTGTGGTACTGTAATGGTAGATACATGTCATTATATATTTGTCGAAACCCACAGAATGCATAACACTACACTATGCTTGTACCCTAATATAAACAATAGATTTACTTCATAATAATGTATCACTGTTGCCTCATCAATCGTAACAAATGTGACACATTGATACAAGGTGTTAGTAATTGGGGAAGCTGGGTAGGGGAGGAGGGGCTGAGGACCATATTGGAACTCTTGGTACTTCACGCTCAATCTTTCTGTAAATCTGAAATTACTCTAAGAAAGGAAGGTCTATTAATTTTAAAAAAGACTTAGGTTAGTGAAAATGTTATGAATAATTTATCTCATTTGGACCTATGTCAGCCATACCTTTTCAGGTTCTTGCCATTATTGAGAATTGTCAGTCTTATGTCATTTCTGAAGGTTAATAATGAGGGATTACTCTCTCTCTTATTCCTCACAAATAGGTCTTCAGGGGCTGCTAGTAATTCTTGTTCTCCCCTAAATGCCACCTCCGGAAGCGGGCGACTCACCCCTGTTAATCCAAGAGCAAAGGTACACGATAAAATGTAGTCGTGAGATGGGGCTGGGGGCTGGAGGGTGAGGGTGGAAGTGGCTGTTTCAGTGATTTTCATTGTTAGTTATTATGTCTGTTATCCTAAAGATGATGTGAAATTTTCAGAAGTAAAGAAATACGAATTTACCTTCATTAGAAAAACACAAAAGCCATGTACTTCTTTTGTTTTGTAGGGTAACCAAGGAATAAGATAAAATCCAGTAGGATTTTAACAATCCTTAAAGACTAGAAATCCCTGGTTTCAGGGAGAGCGTCCCAATAGTGTGGCAGGACACGGACATGTGCCTTGAATGTGCTGCAGGCGTGCTGAGGTGCCGGTGCCCTCGGCCCCTGCTGCGGCTGGGTGGGGCTCTGCAGAGGCAGAGCCCAGGGCTGGTCACTCTCCGTGGCCCCAGGTGCCATGCTGGTTACACTTAGGGCCCAAAGAGGAAATAAATGTCTTACATATGTGTCATGTGTTCTCACTTATTATAGGATTGCATAGAAATGAAGCATCTTACAAAATTTTAAGCATACATCCAAAATTTTAGCAAAAGGCGTTTTTGTGTGTTGGCGATACAGCCAAACATAGTTCCTCTGAGTGTTTGGTCATAGCAAATGTGAGGATACCTTTAAAATAATAAACATGACATCTGAAAACTTGAGCTAACAACTTCTGATATGGGGGGAATCTTCTTTGCTGCTCGTATTACCACTTCAATAATTAGACCAAATAGTGAGTATTTCAATAAACATCAAGTATTTACAGTCCAAATTAATTGATGGGCTCGGATATCCCGGTTGTCCAACACTAGAAGATTTGACCTTTGCTGTTTAATATATTCTAAAAAATGCTTTAAAGTAAACTATTTTATAAACAAATTTAATTTACAAGATTAAATAACTGTTATTTTTAAAGTTGTACCTCTGGTTTGCGTAAAATACTGGATTTATCTTTTTTTTTAAAAATTAGGTCTCCTAAATCAGCAAGGATACCTGCCGTCCAGGGGATCAGTTAACGTGGGAGTCTCTCTGTTAGAGAATGAATAAAAACGGCCTCTAGCAATCTAATTTTCAGTGCTGTGCAGGGGCGTAGGATTCTGTGTACTTGCATGGACTCACGTTTCTGATTAGTTTCTGAATCCTTTTTGCACCTTTGTTTCAACAGCTTGAGAAACAAAATGAAGAAGGCTGGTTTGCTCTTTCTACCCACGTGTCCTGAGTGAGGTCAAGTTGTACAGCTGCCTCTCACACTGTGTTCTTGAGCTTCCATTCCCCTTTCCCTGCGCTTGCTTTCAAGTTTTTGTCCTCCTTTCAGATAAAACTACGAAGATCTTACAGAACAAAGAAATAAAGCAATTATTTTATTTTTGAAGTTTCAAATAGATTATCATCAATTAACCAAACTGCAGCCTCCTGTAAAAATTTTGACTATAGGAAAATTAAAGTTTCATATGCTAATATTTCATAAGAATTTTAAAGTTTGAGTAATATATTATTACCCTTTCTCAGGATTTTTTGTCTAATATATCTTAAATATTGATCTATTTGATTTTTATTTTCTGAAACTAAGTTGCTTTGCATATAAATTATAATGGAATGCCTCTGTGTGATTAAAGTCTGGCTTTCAGAAAAATTTAACACCCTCTTTGGTGTTTTGTTTTTGGAAAAGTCACAGTAGCCCATAACTTTTCCATCAGTAGAATGCACAGCTTTAAAAAGTGGGCATGAGAGTAATCATTTATATTTGCTTCAGCAGGTTAGAGTGCTTGTATATATTGTAAACTCCTTACATGGTCTTTAAATGTGAAAGTGTCACCAATAATGGCAACGCACATAAAATAAATAATGACCATAGAGCTCAAACGTTTCAGTGCAGTAACATTGACTGATTGGTGTATTTAGTGTTTGAAACAAAATCGAATACGAAAAGTTGCTATCAATTTTCCTAGCCTTGAATCTACTAAGCACTCAGGGTAGGTCTCTCTTTCTTTCTTTCTTTTTTAAGTATGTTTTATTGATTATGCCATTACAGTTGTCCCATTTCCCCCCTTCATTCTCCTCCACCCTGCACACCCCCTCCCACCCACACTCCCCCTCTTTAGTTCATGTCCATGT
>PVKM010041811.1:0-13029 GCA_004027735.1 Carollia perspicillata | reverse complement strand
CCTTTTCCCCTCTTCTTCCTCCTCACCCTCCCTGCTGATAGCCCTCCATGTGATCTCCATTTCTGTGACTCTGTTCCTGTTCTAGTTGTTTGCTTAGATTGCTTCTGTTTTTGTTTTTAGGTTCATTTGTTGATAATTGTGAGTTTGTTGTCATTTTACTGTTCATATTTTTGATCATCTTTTTTTTCTTAGATAAGTCCCTTTAACATTTCATATAATAAGGGTTTGGTGATGATGAACTCCTTTAACTTGACCTTATCTGGGAAGCACTTTATCTGCCCTTTCATTCTAAAAGAAAGCTTTGTTAGATAGAGCAATCTTGGAGGTAGGTCCTTGCCTTTCATGACTTCCAATACTTCTTTCCAGACTCTTCTTGCCTGTAAGGTTTATTTTGAGAAATCAGCTGACAGTGTTATGGGAACTCCTTTGTAGGTAACTGTCTCCTTTTCCCTTGCTGATTTTAATATTCTTTCCTTGTCTATAATCTTGGGTAATGTAATTATGCTGTGCCTTGGCGTGTGCCTCCTTGAGTCCAAATTCTTTGGGACTCTGAGTCTCCTGGACTTCCTGGAAGTCTATTTCCTTTGCCAGACTGGGGAAGTTCTCCTTCATTATTTTTTTCAAGTAAGTTTTCCATTTCTTGCTCTTCCACTTTTCCTCCTGGCAACCCTGTGATTCGGATGTTGAAATGTTTAAAGTTGTCCCAGAGGTTCCTAAGCATCTCCTCATTTTTTGGAATTCTCGATTCTTCCTTCTGTTCTGGTCAGATGTTTCTTTCTTCCTTCTGGTCCAAACCATTCATTTAAGTCCCAATTTCCATCCCTTCACTGTTGGTTCACTGTACATTTTCCTTTATTAACTTTCTTCCTCTATTTTGTGACCATACTTAACCAATTCTGTGAGTATCCTGATTACCAGTGTTTTGAACTCTGCATCTGAAAAGTTGGCTATTTCATCGCTCAGTTCTGTTTTTGCAGCTTTGATCTGTTCTTTCATTAGGGCCATATTTTTTTTTTTTTTGTTTCAGCATGTCTGTTATGTAGTAAGGGGCAGAGCTTTACATATTCACCAGGGCAGGACAACCCATATTGTTGCATTGTGGCGCTGTATATGGGGAAGGGTTCTGAGAGGGAACGATGCCACTTGCTTGGCTTTCAGCCAGCTTCTAGGCACTTCCCTCACTACCCACAAGCAAATTGGGCCCTTTGGGTGCTGATTCCCAGGTGGGTGGGTTTGTGTACATTCTAGGACCCTGTGGGTCTCTCCAACAAACTCTCCTGTGAGGCTAGAAATTTCTCCCACTACTGAAACCCCTACAGGTTTTTATTGCCAGAGGTTTTGACACTGTCTTTCCCTCAACTGGAACCCTGGGTTGCATGATCTACCTCACTCCCCAGTCGTTCTTCCCAGTAATCCACACACAAATGTGGGACCACCTGGTTCTCCAGCTGCCACCTCACTGGGTTTCCTCTCCACCCATCCTACCAGTCTGAATGAATGTTTCTTCTTGAACTCCTTGGTTGTTGGATTTCCATACAGTTCAATTTTCTGGGAGTTATGGTTATTTTTTTGTTTTTATATTTGTTGTTTTCCTTCTTTTGGTTGTGTGAGGAGGCAAAATATATCTACACCTCCATCTTGGCCAGAAGTCCTCTTTTATAATTATGAAATACATTCTCATTTTATAAAATTTAGAAGTACATACAACACAGGAAACAAAAATCACATACTACCCTGAGAACTTTTTAAACAACTAGAATCGTGCCAAACATGGAGTTTTATACCTTTATCTTTTTTCACAAAGTATCACATCATGAGCTCCACCCCATGTCCTGAAAAATGCTTCACAAACATGACATTTAGTGAATGTCTAATAGTCTATCATATGAATAAAGCACAATTTTCACATTGTGGGGGATCGTTTTCCATGAACCTAATTTTTCAATATTATGAGTAACATGGTGATAAAAATCTCATAAATTAATCTGTATTTATATTTCATCATTTAAAAAATGCATTGCTATAAATGAAATAATTAAAGCAAGTCTTATAAATATTTTTAAGGTTCTCCCACTTTCAACAGCTTTTTCACAACTTTTCTCTATTCCTGTTTACATTCCCAGATGCACTTTATATAAAATTTTCACAATCTAAAAATAGTTCTTTAGAATTTTTATTGGGGTAACATTAAAACCATAAATTGGAATGGGAAGAATTGACATTTTTATAATTTTCAGAAACTTGATATGTTATTCAAACCTTTTATATCTCAATAAACTATTGAAGTTTTTCATGTTGTTCTCATACATTCTGTGTATTTAAATTTTTGTTGGTATTATAAACATAATCTTCTTGTCATTGTATTTTTTTAACCAGAGAATACCGGGGTAGAAAAAAATAGTTGCTAATTTTTAAAATATGTATATTTATAACCAAGTTATTTAATTATCATTATTTACAACAAGCTTATAGTTGGGGTGTGTGTGCATGTGTGTGTGTGTGTTGCAGCATATAATTATTCCAGCTGAAATTACTACATTTTGGCTTTTTCTTCCAATAATAATACTTCTTTATTTTTAGTTTATTGGATACAGCTTTCAGAAAAGTTAACTAGTCAAAGAGATAAATGGCACCTTTGATTTGTTTCTAATAAGAATGACAATAACCTCCTACATATGACATCACTTAATATGAGATTAGTTGTCGAATTTACTACTGGAATGGGGTATATGTAAAGGGGTTACATAGGTCACAGTAGTAGTGGAGCAGGCCAGGTATAAACCAATAGAGCTTGGTGGAAACTATGACAGATTGGAGAGTGCTTTTTCTGAAGGGAGCACATAGCATCTGCTCAGCTTACACCTCTTTTATATATATATATATATATACATATATATATATATATCAGTTCATATATATATATATATCAGTCCATTTTCTGAAACTTAAGTTTTAGATAAATATTCTTAATCATATGAAGAAAGGATACATTTAATCCAAACTTTCCAAGAGTCTTGGTGTTTTAAAATTACATTTTATATTTCATTATATGCCTTTTCTTACATTTGTATTTTACTCATTGTATCAGCAGACTTCTTAATATAAAATTGCATTTCAGAGATACAGTGTACAGTAATAGAGTTGAATTTTGTTTATTAAAATTGTATTTGGGATTTTTATATTTATAATCAAATGCAATTCTTTTTTAAAAAGCCTTACCCAAGAATATGTTTAATTGCTTTTAGAGAGAAAGAAAAGGGGGCAGAAGAGAGAGAAAGAGAAACGTTGGTGTTAGTGAGAAACATTGATTGGTTGCCTTCTATACACACCCCTCCCAGGGACGGAACACGCAACCTCAGTATGTGCTCTGACCAGAAATCAAACCTGCAGACTTTTGGTGTAGGGAATGATGCTGCAACCAACTGAGCTACCCAGAGCCAAACACAATTGTTTTTAAACTTCTTTTTCAAAAGTATTTGGTTTTGCTTTGGGCCTATGTAAATTTTAAAATATTAATTGAGGATTTATAATATTCTGAAGTAGAATAGCATAGAAATTTTTTGTTTCTTGAAAGTTTGGAGAATATTCCAAATGTATAAAGAACTTATAAAACTCAACACCAAAAAAACAAGCAACCTGATTAAAAAATTGACAAAGGACCTAAATAGACACTTCTCCAAAGAGGACCAACAGAGGACCTACAGAGGGCCAACAGACTTATGAAAAGATGCTCAACATCACTAATCATCAGAGAAAAGCAAATTAAAACCACAATGAGGTATCATCTCACACTTGTCAGAATGGCTATCATCAAAAAATAAAAAAAAAAAGTGTTGGCGAGGATGTGGAAAAAGGGGAACCCTTTTGCACTTTTGATGAGTATGCAATTTGTGCAGCCACTGTGGAAAGCAGTATGGAGACACCTCAAAAATTTAAAAATGGAGCTGTCTTTTGACTCTGTGATCCCACTTCTAGGAATATAGCTGAAAGAACCCGAAACACTAACACAAGCACCCCTATGTTCATTGCAGTGTTATTTATAACCAAGATATGGAAGCAGCCCAAGTGTCCATCAGGAGATGAGTGGACAAAACAACTATAGGACATTTACACAATGAAATACTACTTGGCCATAAAAAAGCAAAATTGTTTACCCTTTGTGACAGCATGGATGGACCTGGAGAACATTATGCTACATGAAATAAGCCAGTCAGAGAAAGACAAATACCATATGATTTCACTCATATGTGGAACCTAATGAACAAACTGAACTAACAAACAAAATAGAGATAGGCTCATAGATAGAGAGCAGGATCGAAGCTAAGGGCTGAGGAGGCTTGGGGGTGGAGGGATTGAGCCAAAAGGAAAAAGGACTCATGGACATGGACAACAGTTTGGTAATTGAGGGAAGCAGGGGAGTATATGGGGACTAAATGGTGATGGAGAAAAATAAAATAAAGTAATGAAAAAATTTAAAAATAAAATAAAATTGTTAATGGTGAAATCAACATAAAACAAAATATATTCAAGGGCTGAAGAAATTATTATTTAAACTTTTGTTAATATTTTATTTATTATATTACGGTCATAGATGTGACCAGTTCAATTTTACATTTTAGTTGTTGAGATTTTCTTTGTGAACAAGTGTATAATAATTTTAATAATTGTTTCATGGAACCTTAAGAAAGTATCTTACTTATGCAGTATAAAGTTGAATGTAGATAAAATTCAACCATATGATACGATTCAAATATTTTGTTCTTTTTTCTCTGTATTACCTTACAAAGACCTAAAATTCTCCCATAATAATTGTGTCTCTGGTCATTTCTTTTCTGCCAAGGACAATTCTTTATATATACAGATAAAACACACCTAAAATATGATAATTATATTTCATCATGGAATTTTTTGCTTCCAAATAAAGTTTTCTTTTAACATTTAGAAAGATTTTAATTATATGTTATGTCATAAACTACTACATGCATTCTTTTGCGGGGAAAAGTTTCAATGTTTTTTTTATTGTTCAGTTACAGTTGTCTTGTGTTTTTCCCCATTGCTCACCCCTACCCCATCCCTCCCCACTCACACAGTCGGTCCACACTCATGGTCTGTGCCCGTGAGTCTTCTGTTCATGTTCCTTTGATTGCCCTTTCCCCTTCTCTCCCCTGTTATGCCCTTCCTTCCTCCCCTCTGGTTATTGTCAGTTTGATCTTTATTTCCAAGTATCTGGTTCTATTTTCCTCATTTGTTTGTCTTGTTGATTAGGTTCCACTTATAGGTGAGATCATATGGTATTTGTTTTTCACTGCCTGGCTCATTTCACTTAGCATAATGCTCTCCAGTTCCACCCATGCTGTTGTGAAAGGTAGAGCTCCTTCTTTCTTTCTGCTGCATAGAATTCCATTGTGTAAATGTACCACCGTTTTTTGATCCACTCGTTTACTGATGGGCAATTAGGCTGTTTCCAGCACTCAGCTATTGTAAATAATGCTGCTATGAACATTGGGGTGCATAGGTTCTTTTGAATTGGTGATTCAGGATTTTTAGGGTATAGTCCCAGCAGTGGAATTACTGGATCGAAAGGCAGTTCCATCTTTAGTTTTCTAAGGAAATTCCATACTGTTTTCCACAGTGTCTTCACCAGTCTGCATTCCCACCAACAGTGTTCATCATGGAATTTTTATTAATAACTTTCATTTAATGCTCTTTTGATTTAAAAGATCTTTTTTAAGTAAAAAATATTTAAAATATTCCTATAAAATTTTGATTTATGAAAAACTCTCATAAGAAACTTAAGAGTTATAATTTTATGATTATTTGTATAATGGTTTGTTTAAATTATATATCCTGATTCCTAAATAGGTTGAAAGCAGAATTTTTAAAAACAGTCTCTTTAAGAAGGGAACATGGGAGAACTCTTGAGTTATTAGATGACTGACTATGCTTTCTGCAGTCATCACAGAAGAATATGAACATAGTAAGATGCAATTTTTTTAGATCATGTCATTTCCTCTCAAACTTCAGTAGACATTGTTCCATTATCTTTGGGGGTTTTATTATTATTATTATTATACAATTAAAATCCAAGGGCCAGCACCACTTTACACTTGGGCAGGCAGGACCCCTACTCCAGACCCCACCCCTCAGATGGCCCAGCACTTTGGAATACCTTCCTTGACATTTTGTAAGTCTCCATCTGACACCAGGGCCATTGGGGAGAGGCACCAGTGTTGTCCAGGCAGAGTCCTCTAAAGCCTAGCTGCGACCCTGGTCCTATCTCTTTCTTTTGCGACTTTCAGATGATTCTGAGTAATTAAAATTTGCAGATTGCAAGCTTGACCTATCTTTACAAAGTGTTTATACCGTGCTATCGCCACCCAGTTTCATACCACCAGCATCCCAAAGTCTCCCTTAGGCCCTCTCCCAGTTATCACCACCACAGACAACCTTTGTGTTGGCTCTCACCCATCTGTGATCTGACCTTGGTGCTGCCTCCAGTATACAGCTCCCAAGCATATCGGAAGAGGTAGTGGCAGGCATCTTTAACCCCATGGTCATCTCACCCCTTTCCCTTCGTAATGCTACATGGCAAGCAGTCCCCAGGGTGTGGCCTCAACTATCTTCTTGGAGGTTCCAAGACCACTGCTCCTCACTGCAAATGGACCCTGCCAAAGTGCTGTAACCTGCTTCTGATTAATGTGGCAATGTCTGGCTCTCCCAAACCACCTGGATGACAAACAGGGATTATTGGAATAAATAAGACTACTCTTCTTCCACTGATGGAAGAATACAGAAGGCAGGGGTACGGTCAACAGTGAAAGTGATCACATCCTAGGAATCCATTACCTGGACTTCTAGCACCTTAGTCCAAGTCCCACGGCCTCCTAACCAATCTTTGTATTTCCGCTTTTGACCACCATCCACTCGTCTGGCCTCAAACCATGCTCTCATAGCACTAGACTAGTCAGTTACAAACATGGACTATGTAACATTACCCATAACCCTTCTTAAAATTCTTCACTGGCTTCCTATGGAACTTTGAGTAAAATCCAAGATTTGTAACTTGGCCTTGAGGGGCCTATGTTATCTGGCTCATCTTAAGCTCACCAACTACACTTCGCGCTACTCCCCACCTGGCCCCTTGTACTCATTACAGGGGCTTTATTTCAGTGCCCTGAGCATACCAAGCTCTTTTCTGGCTCAGGGTCTTTGCTCATAGTTCCCTCTGCCTGGACTTCTCTCCTAGCGGCATTTACACAGAGCCTCTCATTCTTTGGAAATGATTCTGAGTTCAGTTTAATGGTCACCTTCTCTGCAAGGCCTCTTCAGTCACCTAGCCTGACTCAGATTCCTCCACTCCATTGCCTTTACTCTTCACAGCAACGTGTGTGTCTCCCTTTGCAGTGATCATCGATGATTTGTCATTATTGTTTGTTTACTTCTTTATTATGTTTCCCTCAACTAAGTTGTAACTTAGAGCAAGGGCCATGTTTAATGTGTGGAAACAGACAATATAAGGTGAGCAATGGTAAAAAGCAAACTGATTTATCTGTTTTGCATCTAAATCCGAGCCTCAAGTTTACAAATGAGTTCAAAGCCAGTGTTAATGAATTAACCTAGTCCTACACAATAGGCATTTGAAAAGTACTCGCTGAATTGAGGCAATTCACATAAAGAGAGAAAGGCACTAAAAATTAAGGACCTCTATTCCTTATTTAGAGCGATACTTTCTTTTTAGAAAAGTTTGATCATAATATATGGTCCTAAAAGACTTAAAGGAATTTTGGAAATTTGTAAGGTAGTAAGTTTTTAAAATTTAATTAAATGTAATTCATCACCCAGCTATAATAAAGGCTAACATTCTGGCGCACTTTTACTCTGAAGTTTGTTATTAAATGTATAATATATGGTTGATAAATATATACATATATAAAACATTTTGTTGTATTTTTTAGTTTGCCATATGTACAATGTATAAAATAAATAAATATAAGTGCATTTAAGTGCTATTTATAAATGGTATCTTATTAGAAAATTAAAGTTATATTTTGTGCAATATTCCGTAATTTACTTTTTCCAGTTCACATTATATTCTGAACATTTTCTTATACTACTAAATGTTTTTAAAAATATGTTTTGAAAATTACTGCCTAATATCATAGGTACTGTTCTATCATAGTAATATATCATAAATTATTTAATGTTCTTTATGGGTTATTTAGATTTATCTGATTGTTCAAATTATACATATTACAATAAAAATTCAGTTATATAAATCTTTGTTCACATCTCTGATTAGTTCTTTTGGACAAATTTCTAAAAATGAAATGACTAGAGCTGAAAGTATGAATTTTCCAAGATTTGGATCTACATTGCCAGCTTGCTCTCGGATGTGCTGAGGTGTGGTCCCGCCAGCAAGCCATAAGGTTGTTCGTTCATTCTCACCTCACCAACATTGAGTATTAAATTCTGCCAATTTGATGGGGAAAATTTTTAATTTACATTTCTTTAACTGTAAGTGAAGTTGAAATACGTATTTTAATATATTAATTAGGATTTTTATTCCATGTTTTGTGAGTTATTCATTTACATCTTTTGCCAATTTTTCTACTTGGGTGTGCATATTTTTTAATGATTTGCACTTCATGTGTGTTTAGTATGTATCTTTTAGTCATATATGTTTCAAATTTACTTTCAGTTTATTCTTTGCTTTGTCAATAATTTATCATTGCTTATGTAATGTGTAAATTAAAATTGTCATAATTAAGTATTTTCCAGTGTTTTGGTCTTTTCATTTGTGCCTTTTAAACTCCAATATCAAATAAGAAAATCACCTGTGCATTTTCTACTTCTTTTTGATTTGTTGTTTTTTAAAAAAGTTCAGTATTACAACCCAGCTAAACATGTGTGATAGGGTGCAACTAGGGATACTATTTCAGTTTTCTTTTGTTCTCCCCAAAACAATTAACCAATTGTCTTATAATCATTTTTACATACTAATATCATTCCCTTCACATAATTTTGGAAGACTTTTTTTTTGAAGTATTAAGATTTGTAAATACTAAAATCTGTTTCAGAGCTTTTAAAGCTTATTAATTTTGCCCAGTGTGACACTCTTCAAATTATATCTATATAATGGGTTTTATTATGTGGGAATGTAAATCCTTCCTATTTATTCTGGGAATTTTTCTGACCTGTCAATACCTTAGTTAAGGTGCAGATCAACTTGGTCCTCTGTATCTTGTTTTACTCATAAAATAGTGTGTATGAGATGCAGGCATTTCTTGGTGACAAAGTCAATTCTTTGGTACCACTGATTCCTTCTTCCTAGACCTAATTAGCTTTAGAAAAATTAATCAACTTTGGGCAAGGTATTTAACTTCTCTGGCCTCGACTTCATCTTTAAAAGAAAAATAAAAAACTCTCTTTCAATGTTCAGTTTTGGAATAGCTTCATAATGTCTCTTTTCACAAATTACCCAAAACCATGGAGGAATAAGAAAAGTGGAATTTCAAATTCAATCATTAACAAAACCAAGAGACATCTGAAATCTAAAACCACAGAACAGAAGGAAGACCATCAAAAAGAATAAATATCAATTAAGGTTGTTGGAGAAGGGATAGAAGTAGCTAAATTTCTTATTTAAAAAATCAGCATCTCTTGTTTGAGGTAAGAAATTTCTTTTTCCCATTGATAGGTATGGGCGCTAACAGCTAGTGAAAAACCACTTCCTGACTGGTGTCCCAGGACAAGCAGAAGCAGAGAAGATAAGACTGAGCAAGGAATCACACTGAAGAGCCAGGTTTACAGGAAGCAGTCTATCTATTGAGGAAGCAGGGGGAAGGAAAGGAACTACCTTTTGTGTTGCCTTGCAGTGCTGATTTTGGTTGGTTAGCAAGAAATAAAGATTAAAAAACTCTTGAGACACTCTCAATTATATGGCATATTAATTTGTTGATCTGGAACATAACCCTCTTCCTAAACCATGTGAAGGACCTACAAATAGTTGGTTTAGGAAGAAGTTCATTACAAGAGGAGAGACATATTCATTAAAGTATAAAATTGGAAAAACTGGCTTTTTAATGAAAATAATGTCAGATCACTACCTTACATCATAAACCAGGGTGCACTCTTGTTGGATTTAGGTAAGACCCACATGTAGAAGAAAATGCTATCCCCCTATAGAAGAAAATACAAAAGCCTATTTTGTTAAATAGGAATAAGTAAATTCTTCCTTCATAAAACACCCCCCAAAAAGCTACTTTATAACGTCAAAAGGATTTTTTGTTTAATTAAAGACACCATGAACAAAGAAAAGGGACAGATGACTAACAAGGGAATTTTCAGACTCACTAGTAATCATAGAAAAACAAATTAAAACAAGATGCAACTTGACATTAATGAGAATGAAAAATATTGGAAAGTGAGTAATATCGAGCATTGACTGAGATGTAGGCAGAATAAAATTTGTATGCACTCTTAGTGAACTGGTATAGGCGTTCTGAAGAGCGATCTGGTACTATTTAGAGAAATAGAGCATGTGCCTATTTTATGACCATAAAATTACATTTCTGATATTCTATCCCAGAGAACTTTTGAACTGGTTGAGACTTCAGGGAAAATATAAATTGAGATATTTTTGGTGGCAAATGTGGGGGGTTAGAGGCAACCTAGATATCATCACATGGGAAATATGTAAGTAAAGTGAGCTGCGGAGTGCTGGAACGTTACGCTGCAGTTAGAACCAATGGACTAGCTATCCAGACAGTGACATGGACACTAACTACCAAAAGTACAGAGTCGAGTACACAAATGAAAGAAAGGAACAGTCCTCATCTTCTCATCTCCATCATCTTCTTACTTAAATTCTGTGATCAATAACTATAACTCCTCTTTTACATATATTTAGACTCCCTTGTCCTTCTCTCTTTGTGGTATTAACCTCCCCATTGGAACCTGAATTTTTATATTTTTATTAATTTTTATTGTATTTTTTCATTGCCATTTAGTCCCTTGTACCCCTTTCCTCTGCAGTCACCACCCTATTGTCCATGTGCATGAGTCCTTTCTCCTTTCTGCTCATCCCTCTACCTCCTAACCTCCCAACCCCTTAGCTGTCATCCTGATCTCCATCTATGACTCTGTCTCTATTCTGCTTGTTAGTTCATTAGATTCCACATATGAGTGAAATCATATGGTATTTCTCTTTCACTGACTGGCTTATTTCACTTAGTGTAATACTCTCTAGGCCCATCCATGCTGTCACAAAAGGTAATATTTCCTTGTTTTTATGGTCCCATAGTATTCCATTGTGTAAATGTACTACAGCTTTTTTATTCACTCATCCACTGATGGGCACTTGGGCTGCTTCCATAGCTTGTGATTGTAAATAATGCTGCAATGAACATAGGGGTGCTTATGTTATTTCAAATTAATGTCTTGGGTTCCTCTGGATATATTCCCAGTAGTAGGGTTGCTGAGTCAAAAGGCAGATTCATTTCTAAATTTTTGAGATATCTCCATACTGCTTTCCACAGTGGTTGTACCAATCTGTATTCTCACCAAAAGTGCAAAAAGGTTCCCCTTTCTCCACATCCTCACCAGCACTTGTTGTTTTTTAAATTTTTTGATGATAGTCATTCTGACAGGTGTGAGATGATACCTCATTGTGGTTTTAATTTGCATTTCTTGGATGATTAGTGACATCAAACATCTTTTCATATGTCTATTGGCCATTTGTATGACCTTTTTGGAGAAGCACCTATTCAGGTCCTTTGCCCATTTTTTAATTGGGTTGTGTTGTTTTTGGTGTTGAGTTTTGTAAGTTTTTTTACAAATTTGGAATATTAACCCCTTCTCAGATGTATCAGTGAATATGTTCTCCCATTCTGTAAGGAACCAGAATTTTTAGAAAGGAAGAAAGGAAATACATCTTTAACATCAATGAGATTAAGTAAAAACCTATTGTCCTAATGAACTGGAAGTACCAGTATAAACTCATGAAATAGTCTTTGAAATACACACATACTTGAAGTGGTGAACACACAATACAATATACAGATGATGTATTATAGAATTGTACACCTGAAACCTACATTATTTTATTAACCAATGTCACCCCAGTAAATTCAATTAAAAAAATAAAGAGACTAACATTTAGTGTGTACTTAATAAAAACAAAGAAATACACATGTACACATATTTCCCAACTCTATTCACTGAAAAGACCTAAAAATGATAGCTGATCTAATAGTAAAAGTGTCACTAAAGTCCAGATGATAGTCTGTAAAAACAATTTCCCACTAAAAGTAACCAAGGCTTCTCAAACAAATGTCCATTTCCAGATCAGGGACCAGAAATATGTAAAATTAGACTGGAATATCTTTTCCTGCAAGTAAGTAAAGAACTATCAATGACTTTGATCATGTCTCAAGAGCTCATGAGCTAATTTCAATAAAATCCCACTGGTCAAAGATAGAACAATTTGAACATCAATGAGGATAATAACTTCAATGTACTAAAACGCATCAAATATGTTTAAAATCCATATATTCATGATGATGCAAACCAAAACAGAACAAATGTCATTGGTAACTTTGATAGTTGTTAAGGACCAACTTGTTGTTTTGAAAACTAATAAATAAAGGGAAAGATTCAAGTATTTATCCTGCCCTTTCCATATGAATGTACCTCAAGTGATTGTACCTCAGTGCATACAAATAGTTGATGAAAGAAGTGTCTCTGTTTAGAAGTATCCAGTCTAACAAATGAAGAAAAAAGTGATAAAATTAGAATATCACCATTTTATAAGCCCTAATGAATCAATAAACCCAGGAAATAATTATCAGTGATTTCTAGTACCACCAAAAGAGAAACAAGTGGATAATATTTAGTCTCTTCCCCACCCCACCCCAAATCAAACCTGAATTCAACTATATCTCTAGGTTTAATTACCAACTTATGGGAAATACAGAGGAATAAAAGAATATGATACCCCATAGGGAACCAATCAGCAAAATCCAAAATATG
>PVKM010041810.1:0-13014 GCA_004027735.1 Carollia perspicillata | reverse complement strand
CCCCAGGTAGTAGGCTGGGGACATTGGCTATTCTGATTTAATACAAGCTTTGTGATATATGTATTTGTGCTCCAGCTGTCCTGCCCTAAGGAGGGCA
The DNA here is from genome assembly GCA_004027735.1 of Carollia perspicillata. Taxonomy (NCBI): domain Eukaryota; kingdom Metazoa; phylum Chordata; class Mammalia; order Chiroptera; family Phyllostomidae; genus Carollia; species Carollia perspicillata. The sequence continues at coordinate 12,917 of PVKM010041810.1, read as the reverse complement.
GATAGGCCCCCTCTCCCCTGGGCACTGAAATAGTGATGTCACCATCTTCCTACTTCCCCTTCAATTCCTATCCACAGAATTGCCTGAGGTTATTAGGGCCCCCCTCTGACCAAAGCTTAGCATTGTAGAAATGTTAGATTTAAATGTTTGCTTAGGTTATCTGGTTCACCAACTCTGGTGAGATATTAAAACAAAGGGTAGAAAGTTTTGAAAATGTAAAATCTATCAGAGAAATTCAGCCTTATAGAAATATAATACAATTTTTATAGCATAATTTAGTTTACTCTGATTCTTCATTTTTTCTTATTGGAAGACACAAAAAAAAGTGTTGAAATCTATTTTAAAAGCAATTTACACACTTCTGATGTTGAAAGCAGTCTCTTCAAGGTAGTGCAAAGACTTTTGGTTAATACTGAATCCTCAAAGATTTCTATTCCCTCCATCTATTCTTCAGAGAGGTCTTCCTGGAGGGTTATGTTCTGGTTTTCATTGTCCTGTGATGATATTTGTCTTGTTTGATAAAATAAGCTAAGCTGAATTTGGGGTATTGTATGCTGTCATTTACTGTGAGTTATTGGTGATCCTTTTAGGGTATTTCAAAATTTGCTGCTCTTCCTGGTTCCTGCAGTGGCTTCATAAAATCTCATCCAAAACATTCAGAATGGTGTTTGAATAGATATCTGGGCACCTCATGGCCCAGTGAGTTTGACCCATGAAATGAACCAGCACAATGGCCACATAAACTTTCGGATAAATTTCTTCCGCAGAGTCACTTGCAGAAAACACTTCAAATGTGGAATGAATCACCGCTTTTGCACGGGATGTCCCACTGCGGCAGTTTCCCCTTCTCTGTAGTCGCATTTGCCACAGTTTCACATACCCACGGTCAATGACACTCTCAAACATTACATGGAAAACTCAAGAAATAAACAATTCATGAGTTTTCCATTGCGCTCCATTCTGAGTACGGAGACAAAATGTCTCACTGTCCTGCCCTGCCCTGCCCGGGATGTGAATCATCCCTTTGTCCAGCATCCCTACCCTGTGCATGCCACCCACCCATGAGTCGATTAGTGGTCACCCCAGTTACCAGATTGAGTACTGCAGTGCCACCGTGCTGGTGTCCAAGTCACCCTTATCTTACTCAGTAATGCCACGTTCACTGAACCTGTTTACAGTGTATTGTTACAATTGCTCTATTTTGTTATTAGCTACTGTTAATCTCTTAATATGCCTAGTTTATACATTAAACTGTGTGTATAAGAGAAAACTATATACATAGTATATAGAAAATGTGGAATATATGTATAGTGGAATATACACATTATATATATATATATAAATATTGCACATTTTCTGGTACCTCTTGTGTGTCTTGGAATGCAGCCCCTGCAAATAAGGGTGGGGGTGTGTGCTGTATAGAGTATTTCTCTGGGGGACTACCAAGAAAAAGAAATTCCTGACAGAAAGAACTTAGGAGGGAAATATACTTCATGAGAAAGTCACAGTGCTTAGACCATCCCCAAAGAGCTATAATTTCCTGTAACTTGCGTCCTCAGAGATAAAATGAAAAGGATCTATGTCCGCGGGAAAACTAGATAATCTATGCCAACAACAAAAACTCCTTTGTCTTAACTTCTGTGGTAGCTCAGCACACAAATATCCCATCTCGATAACAGCTGAATTTAGCTCTCATTCGATTCATTTTACGAAGGTATTTTTTAAATGTTTTAAACTATTTATTTTAATATTTGAGGTGAAAACAGTTATTGTAAAGACAAAATTATCTGTACACTCAATTTCTTAACTTCATGTGGCTAATATATTTCTTGTTGGCATTTCACCAATGCAAGTTCAGCCTAAAAACAAAGAAACAAGCAACAGTTCTTTTTCACACTCTTTAAAAAGATCATTGTTATTCAGACGGAAAAGGATGGTGAAAATTCTCTGGGACATATTTTCCTAACTCCGTTAGGTTTTATGGAATTTAAGAGAGCAGCATAGGGTAGCATTTTGTACCATTCAGTTGCATCGAATGCAATTCAGTGCATTACTTGCATTACTCTTTTATAGTATATTTTGTCCCTGCCTTTTATTTGTTTATAAAATCCACAATATTACACGAATAGTGATGAGTGTACCTTGGGTTTTCCACTGAAATATCAGAGGCATGGTCTCTTAGTGGCCTGGGTCCCACTATAGTAAATAAATAACTGCAAATATGGCCCTTAAGACTTTTAATTGAATAATGTCTTAAAAGTAGACTTGGCAACAGAAACTTATTTGAGAAAACTTGGTCCTGAACACTAAAAACACCTTACCCAGTAAGGCTTTCGGGATGATTTCTTTTATATTTTTCTTTTCCTAAAAGAGTTCCTGTACTTTAGATTACAGGGCCATTATAGTCCCTAAGGCAAATCTCTGATCTATCAGCGTCTGCCCTTAGAAACCCAGGACACACACATCAGCCCTCATGTCATCATTACAGCTTTAGTCCTTGACTTCTCAGTTCAGGTCCCCCCACCCCTTTCTTTTATGTGCAGACTTTTGTTGTAGTGGTTGTTGTTGTTTTGGTTAGTGCAATGGAGATCTTTGCTCTTTTTGATGTAATTTTGTATTTGTGCTTCATCACTAATCTTGAGAACTCAGAAGAGCAAGACTAAGGAACTCTTCAAATGAAGTTAATGACTTAGCTTTATGGCAAAGCACCCATCTCTTCACCACACATAAATTCACTCGTGACTCCAATAAACATGTGAAATAACAGGAGAATAGCTTGCTTGATGGTCATAAAAGGAGGAAACACTGAGATAAAGGCTCACCAGTGAGACAGCACTAAGCTGGGGAGGAGAAGGCCCTGAGAGATGCAAGTGCTGGACCGTGGCGTCTTCGTTTCCTCCTGAACTGCAGGTAGTATCTCAGGTGGTGGTTCGGTGCTCTGCTTCCTCCAACGAAAGGGACCGGCAGAAATGCACTAGGTGGACTACTTCTGTTTAAATGGTTAGCTCCAGAAGACGGCGCAGACACTTAAGTCCATACTAACCTTGCCTCTCGGATTTGAAATAAAGAACACCGAGTTGGATACAACATAAAAGTGCTGTGTATCAGATTGGCCACCGTGTCGGACTGGGAGATGAAGAAGAGAAACAGGTGTTGAATCTTCTTTAATCAACAAAGCAGGTTGCACTGGATGTATTAAGGGATTGGAATAACATTGTTTTTTTATCCCTTTCTTAAGGGGCTGTGCATCATTTCTCTCACTATGGTATTGAGGCTTACACCAGGCCATGTTACAGTAGCAAACTATGACTCTCGGTGGCTTAACACACAAAGGTTTATTTCTCATTCATGAAAAGTCTGATTTGTATTGTGTTGCTGTTCTTCATCTGACCACTTCACCATCCAGAGAGGTCATGGCCTCCAAGGAGGAAGTGAGAGCTGGAGCATCTGTGGGTGGTCCTGAGAGAGGCATCTGTCACTTGGTCCCAGCCATTGGCCAGGTCTCAGTCGCTACATAGTCCTAGTTAACTGCAAGGGAGGCCGGCAAATGTCCGGGCTGCACTTGGTCTACCGTACGGACTCTTGGGTAAGGACTAATCTGTCTGCCACAATCACAGACTCGAATTAGACAATAGGATAATGTGTGTTTTTATATGGACACAGGGGTAGTGGATTCAGTCAAGGTTGATTTATTCATGCTTGTTCCCCACCCATTAATATTGCATGAGATAATAACGATGACATACTGAAGAGCTGCTAACTTCCAGATGCCGTTCCAAGCGCTGTTCTTGCATTTCCTTATTTAGTCCCCACTGATGTCTTTGTGGCAAGCATAGCTATTATTACCTCTATTGTGCGGGTGAGGAAACTGCGGCAAGACTTGGGAAATGACTTGCCCACAGTCACATGCTAAGTAAGTGCGAAGGTCACTTTTGAACCCAGGACATCGGGCTCTGCAGTTAGGTGTTTTGCTTTTTGTGTTTTGAAAGAGTGAAAGCGCTACAGAGCCATCAGAAAGCAAGTGAAAGCTTGCATTTCTTGCAGTCGCAGAATCTTGTGGAGAGAACAATAAGTCGGTGGACAGGTTTGTACAGGTGGTGAACTATATAGGAATGAGGGGTGTGACAGATGTTTGAGCTATTACCTATCATCTCTCCAAATAGGAGTATGGGTTCAGTGAGACACTGAAAATAAAGTTTTTATTGGAATATACCATCTCCTTAGATGATTTACCTCTATGCTTTGCACCTTAAATGACTACTAATCTCACCAAAGAAGAGAAAATTCAGCACCAGAACTTGCATCTTGGCACTGTCAAATTTATTCCTGACTAGAATAAATGGAAAAACAAAATTCAAAATCTCTCTCCTTTGCCTTCTGAATTTTACTTCTTACAAAATTATCATTTTCTTTTTTTCTTTCTTTTGAACTCATTTCTGCAAACACCCTCTGTTTCCTAGCGGCTTGCCAAATTTTAATTTATTTTAATAGTCTAGTGTTGGTAATGTATAATTTCTATTTAAATTAAATATTTAATGCTTTTCTTAAAACCAGTAACTTTCACATAATAAGTTTCTATAATCATACTTCTCTGTTCAAAGGTGGTAAAAACATAATTTACTATTATCTGTTAAGAATGAACACTTTCTTTTAATTCTTTTTTTCCATCATCATGTTACTTTGACATAAACACTTTTTAAGACAGTGTATTTTCTCCCAGCTCACTGTAAGAAAGCCTGTTCAGTGGGATAATAGTAAATACAGCTTTCCTATGAAAATGGAAATTTCTGCTTTTGCTCTGGACCATTTAAGACTATGCTGTGATTTGAGGCATATTTCACATGTGTTTCTTTGTCCAATCTATAGTGTTTACTTTTAGTATCTCACTACATCATGTTTCAATGTAGACAATCCAGATTTGTTTCCCTCCGTTGGAAATTTCTAAATAACAGCTCTGTGTATTACAACTTTAAAGATGTGTCATGGCAGCTGCAAGTCGCTTTTTTTTTAAGATTTTATTTATTTATTTATCTTTAGAGGGGAAGGGAAGGAGAGAGGGAGAGAAATAGCAATGTAGGATTGTCTCTTGTGCTTCCCCTGCTGGGATCTGGCCTGCAACCCAGGCATGTGCCCTGGCTGGGAATCGAATCGCGGTTTGGTTCGCAGGCCCGCTGAGCTACACCAGCCAGGGCCTGCAAGTCACTTTTTAAAAGAAATGCTGTGCAGCGAGCTGTCACATTTCATCTACACTCTGGCAAACGGTGCTTGTGCTCATTTTTTTGGCCCTGATTCAGCCTTTGTTTTGCAAACCAACTTCCTGCGGCATGAGAATATATATTTTCCTGGGCCAAATATTCCAAAGTGGACACCAATTTGGGACTCTGAGCATTTTCCAAAAATCCAGCTTTGGGACATATGACCATTGAAAATGCCAGATTTCTTCTCCTCATGCCAAACATGAAGGCTTTGGAGGCTGAAAAGTCTCAGTTGTGGCACACAATGCCTGAAGCAAGCTGTCCTTTTGAAACAATTCCTCCCTGGCCATGGTCAGTGTGCCTGCCCTTTTCAGGCAGTCTCCATGTGGTCTGCTCAGCACCCCCAGAATGGTCAGTTGCTTCCAGCTCTGGAAGGAAAGCTGGACAATCCGAAGGGGCTGGGGATACTAGTGGACATGGGCAGTGTGGGTGTTTGATAACACAGAAGGTCACTTTTTTAGGTTTTCACTTTTGTTCTCTTTTTCACGTAATTTCCTCTGTCTGCTCCTTCCTCTTCGGGGGCCAGGAAAGTAGCTGCCCATCCATTCTGCTATCCTGCTCAGCTAAGGGCTTCAAAATATAATTGCGTCGTGGAATAGGGAATAACCATAGGTTCTGGGGGACAATTTCAGACAGAATTCCGAGAGAGTCTCTTCGAGGGAATGACATTCAAAATGAGACCTTGATGGCAAAAAGGAAGAACAGTTATGTACAGTTCTGGGGAGGTGATGGGGAGGGGAAGCATTCTTGGTAGTGGGAATAGCTCATGCAAAGCCTTGAAGGAGGAATTAGGCTGGTGTGTTTATGGAACGAAGAAGCCCATAATAGAATAGATACTGTTATTCAGCTCACTGCTTCCTCTCTCCGACACCAGAGGCTGAGAGGTAGATACCAGCTTTCCCAACATCTTTTGTTGCCAGGGTTGTTCATTAACCTATGTTGAAGTAATGGCACTTATGAAGAAATCTCTTTGTAGGTAATGAAACATAAGCAAAATGTTGGGAAAGCTTTTAGTTTCCTGATAAAAAGACAGATGCAGCTTCTCTCCTTCCCCACTTCTTCCTCCCTAAAATACAGATGTAAAAAAATAGCAGGACAGCAGCTACCTTGGAACCATGAGGGCGTAAGCACAGAACTAAAATCCAACTCACTGATGATGGTAGAACAGAAACTTAAGTAGCCTGGGTCCTTGATCACCTTTGCCTTTTGAACTAATTCGGAGTTCACCTTTTCTGGGCTTTTGTTAAGTAAATTATTACTGTCCACATGGTTTAAGCCATTGCTTGTCAGCTAGTCTATGGCTTGCTGCTATAAGCATCCGGCAATTCAGGAGGCCTCCTCCCTTGTGATATTACAGATGTTAAAAATTGAGTTACCAAGCCAGAGGAGCACTGTTCAGTTCCTGGGCAGGATGCTTTGTCTTTGCCTCTTTGATACATAATTTACTAAAAGCTAGAGTTTCCGGCAGTGGTCAGCACCTTTTGTGTTAGTCTTCTTTTCACGACATGGAGAACACAGCTCAGTTCCTCGATATAAACGGTGAGCTTTGTTTGGGGGTCCTGCCTCACACGTAGACTTTTGAATGAGTCTGTTTAATTCCACTGAGCCACATGCTCAGTCATCACTTCCAACTTCCAGACCAAGAGTCCATTCTTTATGTGGATTCATCCAATCTCACCAACAGTTCTAGTCCATGAACATATTTGTCTTTTCTTTGAGCAGCCCTATAATTTATTTTTCTCCTATTTTTTCTATTTCATTAACTACTGCTTTGTATTGGTGTGAAGGGAGTGAGTCAAAGCTTGAATTAAAATACTGTCTTTATAAGACATCCTTTGACTAGCTAGCTATGAATAAATTCTTTTAACCCTTAACCCCTAGATCATTATGTTCCTCCACATATTTTTAATGTGTTTCGATTCCTGGAACATGTCAAGGTCTCTCCCACCTCAAGGTCTGAATAAACAGTTTTCGCCACCTAAAACACTCTTGTCCAAGCTCTGTGTAGGGCTGACATTTCATTTTCAGGGCTTAAGATAACTCATCAGAGAGGCAATCCCTGATCACTCAATATGAGTGGGTCCTCTTCCCACTCCTCATGATTATTTTTTAACCTCAGAATTCTGCTAGGTTCCTTGGAGCATTCCCTAAGCTGTATAACTCATTTATTTATTGGCTTATTGGCTGGTTATATGGCCCTACCCCGCTATCAGAAGGTAAGCACCATGCACGGCACTTCTCTGAAAGTTGTGTGTTTCAGCCACTATCTGGCATCTGTTGAACGAATGTCCAAAATATATCCTTTTTATGAATGATGTATACCACCACTAAACAGGGATCGACTTTACATAGACAAAATATATAAGAGCCTAGATTGTTAAAACATTCTCTTTTTTCCCCTCATGTATATAATGGGCACACACTACACCCCAAATCAGTAAAATCTGTAGGTAACGTGTGGGAAAAAGATCTAAATTTACAGGTTTCAAACCAGGAACAATAGGTTGAAAATTTATTTAGAATTATCATAAGAAGTGAGTCCTTGCATCTGAAGGTCATCCGCGGAGTTCTTTATGTTGTAGTTCTTTGTATTTGCTTTAGGTTTTCAGAGGCACCTTTATTTTCTCATCTCAAAGTCTATAAAATTTGAGATCTGGTCATGGAAAATCATAGTAAGATTTATTTTGAGCTCAGAAGCAAAATTTTAGATACTTGTTCAAGAATTATCTTATTCACTGAAGCATAGTGCCTTGACAGGATTAATGGCCTTCAGAGACTAATTCCCACATGAACTTCCTAAGTCATTCTTTCACGTCACAAATATTTTTGGAACCTCTTAAAGCCTGAACCATAAAAATTGATTTACTTAGAGTTAGTTTCTAAAAGCTTCAGTACAAATGAGTTAGATTTTCAGACTGAGATAAGGGAATACTTAAGTATTATTCAATAGCATCTTTTCCTGTTGACAAATACAATGGATGAAAATATGTTTTTAGATTACGTGTTCCATTTCCTTACCAAAATATGTGAGTTATAACTGGAATTCTATGATTTGGAACAAAGATCAACTTGAATTAAGAAATTTAATGAAATGTAGAACTGGGGAATCTGTGCGAGGGGAGGTAAAGAGAACCCAAATGCTCACACTCTTTGTAGCATGAGCAGTGTTTACTAAAACCTGCCAACTACTGAATTTCTGTATACCACGTGATAAAGTACAATACGAAAACTCAGCTTCTGTCTTAGTCATCCATTCATGGCCACTCTATTAGTTTGGGATGTTAAAGAAATATTTTATTTACACTGCAAGCATTGCAGCCAACCATCTTTTCTGGATATGTGCAAAGTAAATAGTGACTAGGAAAAAATTTTTCAGTGAGAGAACTTTTCAATGTGATAACTATAGCTTTTGGTATAGGGAGAGGAAACAAAATTAAATCGCTGGGCTGTTAATGAATTTGGGGTTTGTTTAGGTGTTGTATCTTTTCTCCAGGAGGACACACTGCATGTCTTTTATCATAGAAAAAAAATAATAAGGGTTATTTTAGTTGGGGCACAAATATTTAAAGAGATATTTGTGGATTGGAAAATGTATCTGCTGCAAACCAAGAGAAGGGTTTCTTTGAGGACAAGGAAGTGTCTTCTATGAAGAGGAGGCGATGGAGAGATTTCACACCAAGAGATTTTGCCACAGAAGAATAAGGATTTTTATCATTCAATGTTAGTTCATTTGTATTTTTCCAAAATGATTATATGTCTTCACACCCCTTTCCTTGTTTATCTGCGTCATTTCTGTTTCAGGCAGAGCAAGTAGAAAGCTCATTCAGTGCTCTTTGTCGTTGCCAATTAAATTATGAATACTCTATAAAATATTAAAAAATGTAAAAGGATCACTGGATTTTTATATACTATTTCCTTGAATTTTAAAAAAATGTTGCTTATATTTCCTCAGTTTGACACATGGATTCATCTTGCGGAGAATGTTCATTGTCACTCTGATTGTAACCCCAGCTCACTAGCGTTCAGGTTCTATTAGAGCCACAGTAGATTTTTTAAAAAATCAGAAGAGCCCTGACCAGTGTGGCTCAGTGGGTTGGGTGTCATTCCACAAAGCAAAGGGTGGCCAGTTCGATTCCCGGTCAGGGCACATGCCTGGGCTGCAGGTTTGGTCCCTGGTTAGGGTGCATACAAGAGGCGACCAATTGATGTTTCTCTTCCTCTTTCTTTCTCTCTTCATTTCCCTCTCTCTCTTAAAAAAAAAAAAAGACAACTTGCTTATTTTGGTTCTTTAGCTTTTCCACTTAGAACTTAGCCTTTTATTTTTTTTTCATTGAGGTTGCTTTCATTGTAATAATTTTACAGATCTAGGCAAAAAAAAAAGATTCCAAATAGCCTCATTTTTCATAGATGATTTTTGTCCCTGTCCAGGCCTCTGATGTCCTGAGCTCTGGGCTGTGATTGTGAATTTGTCACATCATTGTCCCCATTGCTTTTACCTTCACACTCACCCCCTGCCCCCATTAGGGATGTCATTTCCAATGAGAAGGGCTGGGAGGGAGTCAGGAAAATATTTTCCTCATAACCAAGGAGCAGATTGGCTTACACCCCAAAAATGTATCACATCTGAGCACAGAGAAGGAGGCAAACACACCCCAGGGCTCATTTCATTAAAAAAAGTCAGCAGTATTCATTTAACCTTGTTCCACCAGACTGGAGGTAGCCCAGCCATGTCATTGAGAGCCCAGCTCAGGACTGGTGGGACAGTGAGATTTTAATCCTGTCCCCAGCACTTCCTGTCTAGGTAATGTTAAACCTAGTCTTTAGTTTTAAAAATAGGAAGGTCTACAGACCTCCTTACAAAAAATAGGGGCATGCCATTCCTTCTGATTAATAATAATCTCCCTCTCTCTATATCCCTATAAACTGAGCCTTCGTAATGACACACTTTAACTACACCTCTTTGTCCTCTTCCTACTAGGATGAAAAGAAAATACACATACACCAATAGGAAAAGGAAGTCCTGGTATGGGAAGGACGAGTCAAGACCTAAAAAAACTGGCCACATGAAAAAATGTCAAGTCTTACTTAAAAAAAAACAAAAACAGGAGAATGCAAAGGTTGGATAATCCCATTCAAGAGAAAACTATGGGATGCGGTCTATGTGTTATGACCAAATTCTGAAGGAGAAAATTAGTAGGAACAGAAGGATGGGGGGTATAGTTTTATGGTTGAATGTTGAACTTGTCATAAGTTTAGATGAGGTGGTTCCACATGGTTAAGGAACTAAAGAATGATTTACACTAAAAAACTCAGTCATATTTTGCCAGGAAATCACTGCATTATTGTGACAAAAATCTCATAACCTTAAAAATCTTAAATTGGAAATATTTGTTATTTCCTTGCCTGATATTTAACTTGGTTATTGCATAAATAATAGAACAATAAGTGATCACGAAAATAAAATAAATGACTGAAACTGGGGTCTCCATTTTGATAATAGGTAATACTCCAGATGACTCTTCAGAAAAGGTCAAAAATTAATAAATGTATGCTTTTAAGACTATGTGTGAATTATTAGTACCTAATTTCTTTGAGTGCAACAGGAACAGTTGAATTTACTCATATCTTAAAAGTATTTGTTTGAAGACAAAGCTTGGACATAGTTATAAGAAATTGGAAACAAAATCACTATAGCCAGTTTTACCCAGTTCAACCAAATAAGTGGGAAAAAATCACAGGTGCAATAAAAATAAAATAATAATAATAATAATGATATTCTGAGACTCAGATATCATTTTTACTGGTGTTGGCTGCTGTTCTCTGTCCAGGACAGGTTTATAGGAGGTGGTTTTCAAGCTGTCCGTTTTGGTCTGATTAGCCTTATGCGGGGTCACTCTTCTCTCAGTGTTGCCTACAATAATTAAAATCTGAAGACAAACAAAGCCAGAACCTAGAAATGAGTGCCTCTTATTTAAGCAACAGGAAAATATGGTCAGTGCTAGAGGAAAATGTTGATATTTTTAAAAATAGATTTAATCCTTTTTCTTATTGATAAAGGTACCCAGTTGATTCAGCATGTATTTTTCTCATTTAGTAATGAGCATTTTAATATGTGAATTACTTAGATTTATGGGAAGAATAATGTTCCCTAACATCTCATTTATTTTTTGATGTGAGATTGTTTATTGTGATGTGAATTGCTTCATCCGGGACTATGAGATCATAGACTAAGCACCTTTTTAGGATTGGCTTCAACACCAAATTCCAGGTTCCAGAGAAAGGAGCTTTGTGTTTCACTTTTTTCTCCTCCCGGAGTAATTAATATCTCAGTTCATGTTCACAACTCTTGACAGTAGGTATGGCAAGGGTTGTACTGTTCTCATTTCATAGACGTAATAACCAAGGCCAAGGTAGTGGCCAAAAGTTCCTCCTTCGCATGGCTTCCCCCAAACAGGAAAAGATACTGATTTGTCAGTAGCCAAGTGGTTGGAATCAGCAGGGTTGGGCCCAGATCTGGTCTCAGAGACAACAGTGGTGTCAGGGAGGGGGAGAGAGGCCAAATGTCACTGACCCCGAGCCTATGGGACTCTCTTCCAGGTCTGCACTGGGCAACGCCTTTGCTTTTGGGTGAAGACACAGTTCAGAGCTAAAAGATAGAGCTTAGGGATGCAAAGTCAACTGGCCAGCGGTCGCTCCCTAACTCACCCTCCCCCCAGTCCCCACTAATGGACCTGTGGGTAGTCAGTGAGAAATATGAAGATTCCTCCCCGTCATGCACTCGGATGGATCTTCAGTCTACTTCCAGGCTCTGAGAGAAATATCTGCTGGCCAGAAGAATCTTTTCATGCTCTTTTGGTAGGGACAGTCTTAGTAGCCATGCATGAAAGGTCCTACGGGAGGGGACACTTTTCCCTCTCCAAACATCTTAATTTCTCCTCATGGAATTTCTTTTCCTCTTTCAAGATACTGTGTCTTCTTGAACCTCATTGATAATGGTGAACATTAAAAAATTTTCTTTTTTTTCCTACTAAATAACATTTGTGAATATTCTTATGAGATTCTGGGGTGATAGTCTATTTTTTTTCATTTTCTATCATTTTTCCATAATGGGCCCATCGTATGCTCTACGCAGAAAAGTGGGCTGCGGCTTGTCCTCTGAGGCACAGGTGTTTCAGCCAACCAGAGCACCTTCTCTCTGCCTCTCTGTCTCAGGACTCACCTGTCAGACAATAGTCGGGTAATGGCACCGACCCCGCACATTCAGGAGCTCAGTAGCTTAAGCCTGGCCCCGTTTGAGATGCCGGTCACGAGTCCAGCTTCCTAGGCTGCCTGCAGTTCTGACCCCCTGTCTTGACTCCAAACTCAGGGGACCCCACGATCTTCTGCTTTGATAATTCTGTAGCACCGCTCACAGCACGCCCTGAAAGTGCTATGCGTAAGATTTCAGTTTTATTATGCAGGGCAAAGCCAGATGAAAAATGGAGCTGGGTCCAGAGCAGCCCTGTCCTCTCTGGCGGGCTGCCCACCCAGCACGTGATCTGCCCGTCCCTCCGCAGTCTCCAAGGGCCTTGTTGTCTCCAAGTTTTTATCTGGCGGGTCATGATGGAGGTGCAGTTGATTAAATAATTGGCTGTGTGGTTAAATGAAATCTCCAGCTCCTTT
>PVKM010041809.1:0-13017 GCA_004027735.1 Carollia perspicillata | reverse complement strand
CAGGCGAAGGCAGCTGGCCCCGTCGTCGGCCTTCAGATACATCCAGGACACACTCGTCAGCCGGACGGCACCCCACTCCCTGCTGCTTGGGACTGAGTCACCGTTGAGGTGCCCTGTGGGGCCTGGGGCATGCTGCCCTCAGCCCAGGGTACGTAACCGTCCCCACCCCCACTCCGGCCCGTCCGGGCCTCAGCTCAGTCACCACCAGCACGGGAGTCTGGGCCTCGGCTTTGCTGCCAGAGCTGACCCCCTGACCACCAGCAGGTGCATAGACGCAGCCGGCCAGGGCTGGGCTCTTGCCCCCACCCCAGGGCAGCTGCTGGGGGACTGTCCGGCTGGGATCAGGGGCAAGACGCTGACGACAGAGCGGGGACTGGAGGATGGGGCAGCCCGAGGCCAGGATGCAGCGGTGGCAGGGGCAATCCAGGGAGAAAGTGGGCGTGGTGGGGACAGCTAGCATGTCCTTGGTGCAGGCGCCCGGTGGGGCGTCACCTTCCCGGTGCTGCCTCGGGTGTGCTATTTGCAGTCGCTGTGACCTTCCAGGCAGCACCTCTGTGCTCCTGAGAACTGAGGCAGAGCTCTGAGCTGGAGGCCAGTGGACTGTCTCCACTTGAAGGGCTGGGAAACAGGCCTAGGGCAGTGAGCCCTCCCTGCTCACGGTCCGTCAAAGGGCTGAGGGTTCTCAGGGTGCTGATGCCCCCAGGCTGACCACTGACCGCCCTCCCGCTGCTCCTTTCCTGGCCAACCCCTTCACAGAGCCCAGAGTGTGGCTGGCCCACGTCAGCACCTGGGCGGTGACGGCCGGCCTGGTGACAGACTGTGTGCACTCACCGCCACCCTCTCTTGCAGCCTCCGTGCAGCTGTGGCGGTCTCGCCTGGGCCGGGCGACCTGCTCCATGGCCAACTGCCTGCTGTTGATGAAGGTGTGTGCGCCCTGGGGAGGATGGGGTTGGGTACACGGGGCTTAAGAACCCTAGGGCTGGGTCCCGGTGTCTGCTGCCCCGGGAAGGGCAGCAGTGTAGAGGGCTTTCATTGCCAGGTTCAACCTCGCAGACCGGGGTCACCGCGATTAGAATAGAGCTTCGCTCAGACTCCCCACCCTCCCCACTCTGTCTGGAGTTTCTCCGGATTCCGCCCCAGGAAGGTGGCCTTTGTCCTCCCTGTGCTAGGTGGCATTGGTCCTCATCTGGGTGTGACGTGACACAGGAAGCCTGTGCTCACAGCCCCCAGGTGGGTAGTGCTGGTCAGGTGGCAGAGGCTGAGCTTCGCCGGCCAGTCCTTTGTCTCCTCCAGTCTTCCTCAGGCAGGCTCTCTGCAGCCTCTCCAGCCCTGTCCAGCGGGCTCCTCCCCTTGTGGGGCACCAGCAGCAGGCAGTGCGTCACCCCCCCACCCCCACCACAGCGGCGGTTGACCTGCGCTGAGGCAGCCAAGCTGCCAGCTGCTGGGGAATTACAAGCACAGGTCGGGGGCGCCCCCCGTGGTCCCCCAAGGTCAGTCCCAAGCCGAGTTTCCCCCCAGCAGAGCAGGCAGGCAGGCAGGCAGGCAGGCAGCCTCCCAGGTGGAGGGGGGCACACCTGCAGGTCTCTGCTCGACCCTAATGCAGCAGCCCTGCTATCCATACACGGTCCCCTCCCGACCCTAGGGTACTACACCGGGCACAGGGAAGGCTTGGGTGCAGGAGCACATGCAGAGCCTCAGGGCTCAGTCTGTGTTATCAGAGAGCGGCGTGGCCGGGACCTGCTTCCTGGGGGCCAGCACTGGGCGGTCCCCACATGGCTAGCATGCATGGCACTGGGGTGCGGCGTGGCCTTGCAGCGCCCCTCAGTCCCTGGGGCGCCCCAGCTCTGTGTCCTCTGTAGCCCCTCAGCACAGTGGGCGGGGCTGGATGGGGCTCTGTGTCCTCAGAGCGTCTCACACCCCCTCCTCACCTGAAAGGCAGCAGTGCCAGGCCCTTACCTATGGCCAGAAGTGGTGCCTTCCTCACTTGGTGTGAGGGCAGGCCAGCCTCCATCCCACTGAGGGCTAGGGCGCGGGTCTCTAGCCGTGTGGGTGGGCGGGCAAGGCACGCGCTCTCCAGGGACACTGGTGGCTCTCACTGGGTCCTCAGCTCCCTGCCAGCTCCTGTGTCCAGGGGTCCTCTGGTCCCAGGAAGCCTGTGGGTGCCTGGGCAGAGGGACCTCATCGCTGACCTCTCCGGGCTGCTCTCCCCAGGACTACGTGCTGGCGGTGGATGCCTACCGCTCGGTCATCCGGTTCCACCCCGAGCAGGAGCCACAGCTGCTCAGCGGCATTGGCCGCATCTTCCTGCAGGTGGGCGCCGTGCCATGCGGGCACCACGGGGGAGGCAGGGGCTTCAGGGCAGCGAAGGTGGTGAGGGGCCCGGATGCTGGAGCAGCAGTTGGTGCAATGGAGAAGCACAGCTTGTGAGATGGGGAGCTCAGTGCATCCAGGCCAGGCGGAGCGGCCGGGAGGGCCAAGGGCCCTGTGCGCAGAGCTGCTAGGACAGGAGCCTGCCCACACTCTCCCAGAGTGAGGGCAGTCCGTGTCTGCCACAGTCATGCTCACAGCACTATCCACGGAGGATGGGCCCGCCTGTCCGAGCTGCGGGGCCGTGTCCGAGGTCCCCGCACTCAGAGCGTCAGGGAGCTGTGTGATCCGAGCCCTGCTGTGTCCAAAGCGGCTCTGCAGTTTTCACAAGAAGTTGTAGTAAAGAAAGGGTCACGACACCCGCCCTGCCTGATGCCTGAATGTCTACGTGACGTGATATCAGGGAGCTGTGTTCCAGGGTGTGGGTATGTCACCTGAGCTGACTAAACACCCTGTCAAAGCAGATCGGGGACATAAAAACGGCGGAGAAATACTTCCGGGACGTGGAGAAGGTGGCCCAGAAGCAGGATGGGCCTCAGGGGGAGACAACGGTGCTGATGAACAGGTGTGCATTCTCGGGAAGGTCTGCTCCCCCGTCCGCATCCCTGCCCCAGAGCGCCGGGATGTCCCTTCGGCCACACACATGCACTCGGAGGCCTTTCCTCGGTTGTCCAGAGGACCCCCGCTGTCCACTCCAGGCACCAGCCTGCCTCAGAGTGGCTGAGCGTCCTCGGTCCCTCTGCTCCGTCCCGGGCGCAGCCTGTGTGGGGCATGCTTCGTAGTGGCGAGGTGTGGGGTGGGTGCATTGACTGAGACACGGCTGCACCCAGGGACGCCTGCTCAAGAGCAGATGGGGAGGCTGAGGCAGGGCCCATGGTCTGGTGGGAAGAAACTGTTCGTGCCATCCTGCATCTGAGTTGTTAAAGGCGAAACAGCCTAAGTTTCCACCAACAGTGCCTACTGGGGTCCAGGCGATAGCCCCGTGGCTGTCCCTGTGGCAGGCATGAGCCCCGCCTGTTCAGGGGGCCACAGGGGAGCGGCCTGTCCGACTCACGGGGGCACATCAGCGTCCTGACCTCAGCTGACGGACACTGCACTTGTTGCTTATGTTCCAGAGCGTTCCTTCATCTCGGCCAGAATAACTTTGCAGAAGCCCACAGGTTCTTCTCAGAAATTCTGAGGGTTGACCCCACGAATGCCGTGGTAAGGTGCTCCCGATCGGTAGGTCAGTAGGCCGGGGGTCGGGGGTTGGGGGAGGCCCCCTCCTGGATCGCCCCCCAGACGTGCAGAGCCAGGCACCCAGGCCTGACGGACATCTCCCGCCCCAGGCCACCAACAACGCGGCCGTGTGCCTGCTCTACCTGGGCAGGCTCAAGGACTCGCTGCGGCAGCTGGAGGCCATGGTGCAGCGTGACCCCGGGCGCTGCCTACACGAGAGCGTGCTCTTCAACCTGAGCACCATGTACGAGCTGGAGTCCTCCCGCAGCACGCAGAAGAAGCAGGCCCTGCTGGAGGCCGTTGCTGGCAGAGAGGGTGACAGCTTCAACACGCAGTGCCTCAAGCTGGCCTAGGCTGAGCATGCTTGGGAAGCCCGTGTCTTCAGGAGTTGCCCACTGGAGCTGGTCTGTGAACCCGGCCGGCGGGTGCGAGGGCCTCCCACTGGGAGCTGGGGGTGTGGATTCTAGGTCCAGAGTTGAGGCCGCTGGGCAGGCTGTTCAGCATGGCCAGTTCTGTGCCGTCTGTGAATGTGGGCCCAACGTGCCGTCTAGACGGTGGCCACAGACAGGAACGTCATGGGGCACACTGGGTCCCTGTGGTTTGTTTCTGGGAGCCAGCCTGCGTGCTCCGTTGATTCTCAGCACCCCGGAGAAAAGCCGAAAACGCAACCTTCACCATCCTCACCCTGTGCCCGTGTGTCCAGGGCACCTGGAGTGGGCAGACACCGGTGCAGCGAGACTCACTTCTCTTCCTCTCCTTCCCCTCCCCCACCCCCAGGCCAAACACGTCTGTTTTACTCCTGACACCCGTTCAGCTTGTGCTGAACCCCTCGGGTGAGCCTGGTGACGGGGATGGATTCGGTTCCGTACATCACGGGGAGGTGGGGGTGTGCGGGGGAGTCTGCTGGACGAGAATCCAGGTCCATACATCACTGCTCCAAGCAAGTGGCCAGAGGGGCTTCTGCTTTCCCACCCAGATGTCATTCCTGCTCTTAGCCAGCCCCTTCTTCCCAAAGAAGTCCCAGCCAGGGTGCTCCCGGGAGCTGGGTTTCCTGAGCCTTCAGGGGTGGCCCTTGTTTCAGACTGACGCAGGTGTGCGTACAGCCGAGCGCGGCCATGGCCCTGTCCTGGATGGTGATAAAGCAGACCTCAGTGTGGTGGCCTAACTGGGTCGGTTACGCACTGAAACAGGAGGAAAGGATGAGACAGCGAGAGGCTGCTGGAGGTTTAAAAGTCTCTCTTTGAGAAGAGGGAAATAGTCCCGGCCTGGGTGGCTCTGTGGGCTGGGCGGCGGCCCGCAGAGCAAAAGGTCACAGGTCCCTGGTCAGGGCACAGGCGCGGGCTGTGGGTTTGGTCCCCGGGTGGGGCGTGTACAAAAGGCAACCAGTTGGTGTTTCTCACATTGATGTTTCTCTTCCTCTGTCTCTTCCTTCCCTCTCTAAAATCAAAAATAAAATTGAAGAGAAATGTAAAGTCCTTTGTTTCAAAAGCCCCCAAGTCTGACGTCATTGGAATCCCTTCACTGAGAGGGTTTCCTTCAGGGCTGGCTTTGGCAGGCGAGTGGAGACTCAGCCTGCAGCTGGAACCTGGCCAGAGTCCGTAGAGCCATCCCATAGCCAGGGACCCGCGTTCAGGTCAGCGGTTGAGGGCGGTCCCGGGTCGGTTGTACAGAAAAGCAAGTGAGCCGCATGGGCTGCCACCGGACAAAGGCAGGCTGACTGGAGCAGGGCCTGGCGCCCCTGGGTGGGGACCAGCCTCTGCCGCCAGAGCTTCCTGGCAGAAGTTCCTGCACATCGGGGGTTTGTCATTTGCAACGAAAGGCTGTCCCCAGCAGAGATGAGAGAAGAAACAACGTCCTGAGCTTTGGGACACAGAGACTCAGGATGCTGGGATGGGACGCCATGGAAACCAAGAGGCAAGAGCCCATGGCCACGCACCTGCCCATGCACACCTGGGACAGCAAGGACCTTCCCGCCCACTCAAGGGCCGCTGCCCACAGGCCAGCTCCGAGGGGCCTGTGGGAGAGGGGGAGCCCAAGGGAGCCCACAGCCTGGGGACAGAACACCCCCCAGGTCCCACCCACTGGTCGCCGCTCCCATGCACACAGCCTGCAGCCCTGTCCTTGGCTCGTTTCCCCACAGGCCCCGGTACTGCCTCTGGGTGCAGGGGCCACCGCTGTGAAGGGTTTTCCTTGAGCTGCCCGCTGTTGGTGCCATGCAGCCACCACCCCGAAAACACGCGACCCAGCCCAACGATGTACCGCAGCGGTGTACTGTCTCCTGAGGCTTCCGAGTCAGGAGCCTGGCAGTGGTCGGCAGGGTGCTACTGGGCCCTTGGGAGGGGGTCCCAGGGCCCGAGGAGCTGCTCCCCTCATGGGCAGCTGGCCTCCCTGAAAGGGACCTCAGGGAACAGCAGGGGACCAGTGCCTTCTGACCTGGTGGGAACTGCCACATCTCACCTGGAAGAGCGAGTCACAAAGTCCAGCCCACACTCAAGGAGAGAACTGGGCTCCATCTTTTGGGAATATTGTCCAAGACTTTATGGACATATTTTTAAATCACCAAGCCTTCTGCCACCTGCACACTTGCACACCCTAAAATTCTGAGTTCCCCGAGATTTCTGAGGCGTGAGCTGCTGCACAACACGCGAGTGTTCCCAAGACCAGTGTGGGGGGTTGGAAGATAAATTTAACATGATTTTTTATTCCAGTTTTAAAAGTACATAAAACAATCTGCCCTTTAAAACGTGGTGTTGATTTTAGTTTTTTAAAATGATTATAACAAATTAGGCATAATTGTATCTCAGAATTATTGAATAAAAAAATCAATGTACCATTTTCTTGTTAAAATTCTAATGCTTTGTTGTAACAGAATATATACCAGGGAGTTTAACCTAGAAATCTCACACTAAACAAAGGAGCACATAAAATACGAATTATGACAGATCTGATCACACAAAGAATCTACATGGGGTGATCTGATGAGCCACGTGTATCTGAATTTAAGGTGGCTCCAAGGCACAAGCACAGAATTAAGGCAGCTACTTAAGAAAGTGGTGTGAGCAACTGTGAGACCCCTGCGTGGAGGGCCCACCCCAGCCCCACACGGCACAGTGTCTGGGGGAAGAGCACATTTCACCAGCAGGTCCCGGAGTCTGCCCACACCGCACACAGGCGGGCATGGCTTTGACTGCCATCTGCTGAAGACACAGAGTTGGGTCCCACAGGGCGGCTAGGTCGTGACTCGTGGGGATGTGGGACTCATGGGGGTTTGTGTGGAGCTGTGTGCGGCACCAGGGGACTGTCCACATTCCCAGGGGCTTTGACACAAGTCAGTTTTACGGCTCCTTGCACTAAAATGTCCTCTGATCGAAGAATCTCGCAAAGGGAAGCCCTCCCAGCCTCCAACCCACACCACGGACTGTCTGCCGCTGTCCTGCCCAGGACCCGGCACCGGGGGTGTGCGCCGCTACGCTGTTTGCGCCAGCAGAGCCACGTACTGCTCCCGAGCCTCAAAGTGGTCAGCTGGCCGGTTGTACGCCGTCCACACCGGGTCTCCCACAAATAGCCTCATGGCCTTCACGTAGTTCTGGAAAACACAAGCACAGCCAGCACTGCGTTACCCCCACATCGAGACAGTGGTCCTCACTGCGTTGAGTTCTCGAGTCTCCGCACACTGGTCACACTCAACCCTCTGGGCATCTGTGCACGGAGGGACCTCAGGTCACACATGGTCCCTACCTGCTCGTCCAGCGTGAAGCGGTGATAGATCCCTGCGGGGAGGGTGATCATGTCTCCCTTCTCCATGGCGATCCGGATCCAGCGGTCCTCCTCATCCCTCACATCGAAGTACCCACTGCCGTCCAAGACGTAGCGGATCTCGTCGTCCAGGTGCAGGTGCTCCTCGTAGAACATTTTAATCTAGAGCACGGGGGTGGGCTCTGAGTCTAGTGCAGGCCCAGCTGGGGCGTGCACATCAGCCTCAGACCCCAGACCCCAGGCAGGTGGACACTCTCCCCTAAAAACCAGAAGTAGCACAGCAGGGAGAGGGGGTGGGAGCTAGAACAGTTTAGGAAACGTATCAACCACTGACAGGAAAAGAATAACACCAACGTGGCTCTTAGCAGGTGCTGAGCAGAGCTCTAAACCTGTGCGGGGCCTCCCCAGGGTGGGGGTGGTCGTCCCCACTGGCCGGTGAGGACACACATTGCTGCACAGCCAGGTTGCTGCCCTGGCATCTCACAGCCACACGGCTCACACCTGCGGAGCACGACTCCCAGACACACCCTGGCTCCTGCTCACCACCCGGCACAGAGCACACGCACAGTCACGTGACCACACTGGACAGTCAGAAGCCACACGGAAGTCTGAGGAAGGCAGTCACATCTTAATGAACACAGAATTGCCATCTGTTCGACTCTGTGTTTGTGTCTTTCCTGACACTACAACAGGACGCAAACGTGCGTTACTCTGCCATGGAACCCAACGGGCACATCAGAGAAACCTGCGGGTCGGGAGTGGCTGTAACGATTCCCCTTCACCAGTGGCCCCGTGTGCATCACCTTCTCTTCATAATCCGGCAGCTTCTCTCTGCAGATCGTTATGATGTCCATCCATGAGTAGTTTCTCTCTCTCCGGATCTTTTCCAATTCCGGATCGTCCTCGTACCTGTCGGCATCCAGCTGGAGGAGTTCGAACAGCAGAAAGGAGGGCACACATCAATGCAAGGAGACGCATGGTCCTTCTCTCCCGAGACTCCCCACCCGCTCACTCCCAGCTGGGGCTGTCTCCCCTAACCAACCTTACTTCCCAGCCTCCCCCGGTCTTTGAAGTCTTTCCCATTCTCCCTAACAGCTAAAAGTAACGCAGTTGTGTTCAAGTCCTGCCTCTCACGCTCGCCTCCACCCCCACCCCACTCAGGGCTCCTGGCCTCCAGCCTGTGCACAGCCATGCCTCCCTCCCAGGTGGCCCCTCTGCCAGCCTCCACCCCGCAGTCCCGCTGAGCTCCCGTGGCCTCTGCGGCCCCTCGGTGTTCCCAGGATCAACATGTCTGCACCCTCAGAGCCTACAGGTAAAGTCCAAGTTCATCAGGCTGGGTCGGGGCCTTCTGTCATCTGGCCCCAGGTGCCCTTTCTTCTGAACTCTGTCCCTATTCCCTACTGTTCTTTTTTTTTTTTTTTTAGATTTTATTTATTTATTTGTTTTTAGAGAGAGGGGAAGGGAAGGAGAAAGAAAGGGACAGAAACATCAATGTGTGGTTGCCTCTCACATGCCCCCTTTTGGGGACCAGGCCCGCAACCCAGGCATGTGCCCCAGACTGAGAATCGAACCAGCGACCCTTTGGTCCACAGGCCTGTGCTCAATCCACTGAGCTATACCAGCCACGGCCCTACTGTTCTTTTTAAATCCACACTGTAAACCAAATAGGAGAATTTGCAACTCTTCAAACATTCTTGACGTGTCACCTCCCCATACCCTTGCTCCTGACCGCTTCTGACACCTAAGACGCTCTCACCTTTTCCTTTACCACAGCCCCGCCGGCTCTTTAAAGTCCTGTATCAATGTCACCTGTATAAAGCCCCTCCCCCAGGGAGCAGCTGGCTAGAGTTGGTCTGAACACCTGATGAAAACTACCAGCAGTGAATTTAGCACGTTTCGCTATGAGCTGCTGACTCCATGAACAACAGACTCCAGAATATGTGAAACTACCAGTCGTGAACACATTAACCTCTGCAAAGGTCACTCCAAAGTGACCGGATCCACCACAGCGATGCACACTACCGCTCGGCTCTACGACGGTCTAACGTGAAACGCGTGTCAGAGAGACCCGGCAGATTTCTGCCGCGCCCCAGGCCACTCGGAGCGGTGAGCACTGCGCTCCTCTGTTCCCCTGCCCAAGACCGCAGACCGAGGCAGTCGCCCGGGCGGCCTCTGCCCTGGTCACGGGGAACAAGAAGGCGGGGCCTGGGTTTGGCCCGCAGGTACCTCGAGGGCCCCTCCAGGCGCGTCTCGGGCCTTTTGCGGTTCGCTGGAGGGATACAGTACCTCCCAGGCACCGGGACGCCGCCGACGGTGGCCGGGGCCCCTTCTGAACGCTAGGACTGTGGGTGTCTTCACTTTATTCTCAAACAAAACTTGTTTTCCTGCCGTAACGGACACTGCAAGCCCTTTCACCGCTCAGAAGTGTTCCACTCGACCCAGAGAGAGAAACACCAGGGAAAGATAAATTAACACAGGCACAGCAGACACACAGATTGAATTCCATGTTGGCCCCGCCGGGATCTGCGCTTGGAACTGCGCCGAGAGCGCGGACCTCGCCGCACCCCTTGCCGCCGGCCCTCAACTCGGCCTGCCCGGTGTCACCCCGGCTCGTCACATCCCGCGCCGAGTCCCACTGAGCACCAGCCTGGACAGGGGAAAGCCCGGGTGGGGACGAGAGCTGGGCCCGCCAGCTGCTACTGAGCACGCGCTGTGCGCCCCTGAGGCGGCCCATCCAGCCCCACCACTGAGCGTGCGCAGTGCGCCCTGCCCGCCCATCACCCATCTCCGCGGTTAAGCTTGCACAGCGCGCCCCCACCCTTTCCCGGCCGCCGTCCCGAGCACAGAGGAGCAGTTGTGGGGAGGGGAGTCAGTGCCCCGGGCCAGGGAGACCTAAAGGGCCACCTCGCCCACCCGCCCCGCGTGCTCGCATACCTTCCAGTAGAGGACCCCGAGCCGGCGCAGCTGCTCCAGGCCCACCGGGCGGGCGGGCTCGGCGCGGTGGGGCAGGCGGGGGTCGTCGGTGGAGTCGTCCATGTACCAGGCTTGTACCATGGCGACAGTGGCGGCTGGCGAGCGACACTAAGCTTCACCCTGGCCTGAACCCGAGCGGGCGGGTCCTGCGTCCCCGGGACGCCTGCGGCGGGGCGGGGCCGGGGAGGGCTGAGCCTGCCCTGAGTCGGGGGACTGGTGCCTAGCACGCGGTAGAGGCCGCTCTGAGTGTAAACAGGGACTGGAGGCGGCGCGGGCACCTCCTGGCGGCTGCAGTCCTCCGTGCACTGAGATCGAACCCCTGATAGTTGACCACAAGGACTGCAGAGACCGAAATAGGTGGTTTTGCTAAAGCCGTGCGGCCAAGTGATCACCGAGGCACCTGGGTATGCCCTCCCTGGCCACTCCAACGGTTTCTGCAATACTACCCTGTAATTTTAAGTACAGAGCGTCCTAGAATAAAAGTAGAGAAAACACACCCTGGCGGGTGGCTCAATGAGTGGAAGCATCCTCGCCATACACCGAGGGTTCCCTCCCTGGTCAGGGCACACACAGGAATCAACCAATGGTTCCTCGTTGCATCACTGAAAATGCGTCGTAAATTAATGCGCCAGTCAGTGCAGCAACAAACTGTGGCGGGAAAACAGGCCATTTAACTAAACCCAACAAATTCAGGGGGCCTGCACGGGCCTTACACACTCAGAGACCCTAACCCTAAGTAACCACATAGGGTGGTCTGAAGTGAAAACCTAACTAAAGGCTGGTCACAGTGGGTAGACACCAGCTAGGGTGCTGTTTTTTCCCTAACAGGTCAGTCTTAACTGAGCCTGTCCTCTCTGCGACTAAGGTAACATACCTGTGGAATACCAACATAATTTCCTTTCCTAACCCCCCAAAGCACCACCACCACACCAGAGCCAGGACCACAAATGCCCTCGTCACTGTCATTGTGCTAATTGTTGACTGTTACCTGTCCTGCACTCACCTGTATAAAAGGTGCGTGTCCGTCGCTTTACTTTTTACCCCATCCCACAGGCTTCTCGTTTTGCTTTCTCCTGCCTCCCTAATCAGTCCATCGCCAGTGGGTGTCATGGAACCCCTCACGTGTTCCCCTTTGATTCTGATTTCTAAAATAAGTGGTAAAATTGCCGTTTTCTCAGCCCTTTGAGATGTTACTTCCCAGCAGTTGTCAGTTCAGCTCAAGTAAACTCACAAAATTCTCACGGGTTTGGATGTTTCTTACATTGACAAATCGATGGGGTTCTTCTTTCTCTCTCTCCCCTCCCCACTCTAAAATCAATTATAAAAAACACAAATTCCCCTCCCCAATCTCCACATTTCTTACCAATTTAGCCGATGAGAAAAGTAAATCCAGCTGCTCACTCTGCCTAGCTTTATCTTTTCAAAGGGATCAGCCAGAAAAGATCAGGTTGTCCCAGCCATTTGCCCCAGGGGATCAAGTCACGGAGCACCCACAGGGGTCAAGCCAGGCCGCTCTAAGGCAGCCCATTTCCAAAGTGCCCACATGCGGTCGGGTCTAGAACTTCCAGAAACCCTGCATGGAAAGCACAGGTGTGTTTCACTTCTGTGTCTGCACGCCCTCTCCTTAGGAAGCCTCTCCCTCTCTTGGCCAGTCACTGCTCCTCCCCCAGGGCTCCACTTTCGATGCTCCTGCTGCACCTGTCTCCTCACTCTCGACACCCGCCACGCCACCCGAGAAAGCTTGCTCTCAGCAATCCCACTAGGCTGCACCCAGGACACCCACGGTCAGGGTTGCCAGGTGCAGTCACTGCTTTGGGGCTCACTGGCAAGCTTCTCACTCCAGGGAAAGGAGGTTTTCTGTAGTGTCCAAGTGGCCAGCTGGAGCCACAGGTCACCCCATGGGTCTCTGAGAGCCTGAGGACCTCGATGGCATCGGGGGAGCAGGCACCATGCAGGTGCCCACTGCACACAGGGCACTGCCGCGGGCCCTGCGTTCTGATGAAGAGGATAAGGTCAGCCAAACCCTCTCTACTTAGCACGCGGCCCCGACTCCTGTGCACCATCCCCACCTGGAGGCCAGGGCGGCCCCCTCTGTGGGAGCCTGGTCTGCAGACTCACGTCGGGGAGGGGGGCGACCCCAGCTCCAGTCTGCTGACCAGGACAGCCTGGGGCACCTCCTGAAAACGCAGAAGTTGAGGGAGAAAGGGCCTGACCCACAGGAGGCCGTGGCGGGAGTGAGCCCCCTCACTGGAGTGCCTGGGTGAGAAGCACCGTTTCGGGGCATCTCACAAGAAAGAGCCACCCAGAGAGCTGGCTGGGAGACACAGGGTCCAGCTGCAAAGGAATGCCACGAGCAGCGAGACCCAGAGTGAACCCACAGGGCCGCCCCACACCCCAAGTCCAGGACACCTGGCACATTCACGAAAGGCACAGATGACAAGAGACCACCAACACAGTGACGCTGGGTGCGGAGATACACAGACATTCCTGAAACAACTTTTTCTGTATGTTTGAAAAATTCCAACAATTCTTACAAAAGGTGATGGTATCTTGAATTAATAAGCCGTCTGTGCATATGAATATTCTGAACTGGAGAAAGGGGACGCCACTCCCAAACGGCTGCCCAGAGGCGACAGGCGCTACTTAGGAGGAAAACACTCCTCTGGGTCTAGCACGTCTTCGAAATGAGGCCGCAGACACCCA
>PVKM010041808.1:0-13012 GCA_004027735.1 Carollia perspicillata | reverse complement strand
GGCTTCCTTTTCCTCCACACATGCTCCAACACTTGTTATTATCACTTGTCTTGTTGGTAATAGCCATTCTAACAGGTGTGAGGTGGTATCTCATTGTAGGTTTGATTTGCATTTCCTTTACAGCTAGTGATCTTGAGAATATTATGCTAAGTGGAGATTTGGATGCTAGGCACACAATGCAATATACATGTGATGTATCATAGAAATATACACTTGAAACCTGTATCATCTTATTAACCAATGTCAACCCAATAGATGTAATAAAAATAAGTTAAAATAAATTAGTTTATTTTTTTAAGTCTCCAGTATTCTGTCTATAAGTTGGTTCCCAAAATTCAAAACCAACGAATTGTGTTTACAATATTGTGAATATTTAAATATCATGCATTGCAGATCATTTAAGTGGGAATAGATATACGAAGAAGAACATGACACTCTGAAGCTAAATGCATGTTGCTCAAGGAGAATGTTCTAAGCATCAAGGTCAAGGGCCATGTTTTTAATAATCCATCACTTGCTCCAAATAATAATAAGCTCCCTTCTTATATTTATTATATGGTTATATTGTTAGCGTTTATTGCCCATGGAACTTCCAACTGTACTTTATTTTTTTTGACAGATGAAGCGAGTGTGGTTTTTAACCATATCTGTACAATAATCTGGTTTTTAATTATACTTCCTGTCAGATGCTCTAAAGTGGAGAATCATTTTTAAAGTGTACTCTTAATGCATTTTCCCACTGATTTCTAAAATTAAATCTTCTTCTTGGATCCTACCAGGTCCTCTTTGTTGAATTATGCCTTTGTTTTCAGCCAGAGTGCTTATAAGGTATGCTTTGAGTCGAAACACATCTAATTATGAACTTACTTTGTCCCATACCTCCGTGGGTGGTTTGCTCAGGGGTGGATTATGCTGTGAAATCCTTTTCCTTCAGATATATTTGTCTGGAGCATTGTCATTAAGCATATTTTGTCACAAATGAGAAGTCTAACACCAAACTCTTGTCCCTGTGGAGGACTGGCTTTTATCCTTCATTCTATAACTTTTTGTTTTTTGTCTTTGATATTTCATGAGCACATGTCTATGGGCTTTTGTGTTTGTTTATTTGTTTTATATATCCATGACTATGTGCATCCTCTTTTAGGCCAAGGTAAGAGGACGCACATAGTCATGATTCTCTTATCTAATTTTTTTTATTTCTTTATTTCCTTTTCTATTTCTTGCCTTTTCTTATTGATTGCATGGGATAACTTTGGGCATTCCTGGAGTGAGGCTCTCCTTAATAATTCCTTTTTAAAATCTTTTCAGAAATCTTTTTGCCCTGCCTTCTGAGAGAAGTCCTCTTATGTTTATTTATTCACTTAGTTATGGTTCTTGCACATTTAACAGCTCTGTATTTACCTGTCGCAATCTTTCCCCCACCTTTTACCTTTCTTTCTTCTTTTCATTTGCTGCCCTCCCTCCTTCTTTTCCTCCCCCCGCCCCTTCTCTCCTCTCTGAGTGCAGTTTTGGAATGGAAGGTTTTATACCTTGACTCGTAACTGGAGCAGAGGAGCATTGCAGAGTGGACCAGGGGTTGCTGCTGTATTGTATTATGCATTGACACAGGGGGACTAGTTCTGCACTTTCAGAACTAGGAAACTGAAATGTTCAACATCCCAGCACAACTTTTAACTGGAGCCAAGAAGAATATCCAGCAGTCCGTGAGAACTGAGTGTTCACTCAGGAGCTTAAAAAGTCAAAGAGTTAATGAGAACTCAGGAAAGACGGGCTCCAGAGAAGGAGCCCGGGAGGACACCAGGCGCTTTCCTGTGCGTGAGAAAATACTGACCCAGACGTTTCGAATCTAACTGTGCAGCCAGGATGGAGAAGTTTAGGTTGGCACATTTACCCAGGGATAATAAATTTAATTCAGAGAGAGGGAGGTAAACATACACAGAGAGAGTTAGAACATGAAAAGTAGCTTGTGAGGAGAGCTCAAGCCATAGGCTGTGTGTAACAGTGAGTAAATATGACCGTTTGGCTCCCAATTTAAAGCCTGGAAAAGAGGAGGGAGGGGGATATGGATCCTTATGAAGAAAAAGACACACTTCCTAATCCACATGATAACGGCGTACAGACATGTCTCTGTTGGTACGTGGAATTAAAGTATCATCTGATTAGATCCATAATCCTACATTATTGTTACTTTCTCTTTCCCCAGATGAATACGATAAGATTATATAAGGTATGCATTTTGTTGATGTATAAAAAATATTTTTGCCAGTTCAGGTATTTTCCTGAGAAGTCTAAGAGATATTATCCATATAAGCATGAGATCCTATGCTTTCTCTAGGAATTGAATGAAATAAAATTATTGATTTGAGTATGGGGAAAACCTCATTTTATTGCTCTGGATGCATATAATGTACCTGAAATTGAACAATTACTTTTTCATTGTTGCTAACAACTGAAAAACAAATGTTTTATATCCAGCCTAGTCCTGTTTTTTTTCCCCCCAAAAAATCTTTCCCAGTTACACCCTTTCTATTTTCCACCCTACCTTTCTCAGTCATGACATAAGTTGAACAGTTCAATTCTTTTATCAGCATCAGGTAAACTCGTGAAATGCACTTCTGAGGATTTAGCATACGTGTTATTTAACCTGTTCCCAACATCAAGTGCTTTTCCCGTACACAAGGCATTAGCATACACTTTGTTTAACCAGTTCCCAACCTCAGCGCATTTCAAAATCAAAGGAAAGTCAAAAGGAAGTATATTCACAAGCATGAAGATTATAATGCTCTTAATACTGCAGTTACTCTAGGAAAAACCTGTGCTGCACAATTTTACATACAAAACTCTCCGACGAGACATGCCTCTTTCTCTGTAGAATGGAACTGCTTTAGTTCCTGTACTTGACCCTGAAGATTTTGCCCCATGCACATGCTGGTACATTATCTTATGATGGCTTACTGTTACTGTAACCCTTATATCCATGGAAAATGCCAGTCTTTCTCAGAGAGAGCAAATTGTTTCCAGGCAAAGCAGGAGGACTTCAAAGCAGAGTAAGTAGAAACAGAAATTTGAGGGTGTTCTACAAGCACAGCGAGGCACAGGCAGGAACCCACTCTGCGCCTCCGCCTTGTGGGAGGACTAGCTGTGATCAATGTGACATCAAGACGCACAGAACCCTTCTGGGCTGCCTGAAAAGAGGCCCTAGTGATTCTCGCTTCTCCTGTCTGACTTCTTTACATGAGGCAAAGATCAACTGGTTGTTTTCCTTTGTGAAGTATAGAATTAATGCATTCCTTGGGGGTGGTGTGTTCTTCAGTAAGACTTAGAGCTCATTGGGTTAACCTTGTATTATCTTTGTCATCTCCACACTTCTGCATGTCTATCACCAGTTTATTACTATCTTATGAAACCCAGAGTTCAATGAATAATTCAAAAACCTCTACGTGAAGCATTTGATGCTTAAACCAATGTTTCCGCACACTGAAGGTATCATCAAGAGACATCAGGTGCTTGTGGCTAGTCTATGACTGAACAGGGCAAGACTGTGTGGGATGGAATATTCATTAGCACATCCATCTCTTTGAGTAATTATAACACGTGACGCAAGAGTATATTTTGATACCTTAAGTTAAGGCCTTATGCAGAGATCAAATGTAAAGCAATTTGCACTTAGACTGATTAGAGAAAGAAATGCAAAGGATAGAAATTAGATACTAAAAAGCAAATATTTAAGAAGTTTACAAATAATAAGTAATGATGAAGGGCCTTGAGAACTGGACTTACAAGGAGAGCTTGTAAAAGATACTCATATTAGGGACATTTCTGCATACAAAAATGATATTTTAATGAATGAACACAAAACCAAAGAGGAGAGTTGGTTATTATAGTAAACACTATATATTATAGTGGTCAAATACATTCTGGGAACACAAATGAATTTAATCAACAGATTTTGTTTGGTTTTGTCCTGTTTTAATGAGAACTCAAGGACTGAAAAGATAACTAAATTTATAGCAAACTAAAAAATGAGAAATGCTAGAGCACTTTTAGAAATATCTGCTTGGTGGGGGAGAGCATGTAATTTAGAGACCTATCCCCGGGTCTAGGATTTTATGGAACAGATGAAAAGAAAATCTCCATTTTTAGCAGCCAAGTGCTTAATGTCAGACAGATGTTGTTATAACCATGATTATAGGATTTTATTTAATTCAAAACAAAACTATTTGGGTCTTATCTTGGCATAATAGCTGCCTTTGTAATGATGAGAGAACACAGTTTAAACATTACACTAGACTATCTATTGGTGGTCAACCAAACAACACTTAATTAGCCAATTATTCAGGGAATTTCTGCTGTGGGTGTAGCTTTACAAAAGAAATTATTCCTTGCTTTTTTGAAATTGAGCCCAACATTGCCCATATTTATTGTTTTTCATGTTATAAATTATCTTTGGTGCCCATCTTGATTAAGTTAAAATCAGTCCCCCCCCCTTTAAAGGACACACATATGGAAGTATCTAGATTTTTTTTCAGGATTTTAATATATCTTTATGTGTACATCTGAACCAGCTATGGTGAAGAGACCCCAAATTAAGGACAGGATTTGTTCTACATGGCTTCTTTTTGAGCCGCGGTACAAACTAAAAGCCAACTGAGGAAGCTCACATTGTAATTAATTGAAGTAGCCTGTTCGATGATTACAGCAACAATACCTTTAACATTGCTTCAAGGCTTTGTCTATATTTCTGTGTCCGCTTTTCCGCTGTATTCCAGATCAGGTTGCCCATAGAAATGTGATTACGCAGAATACAAGTCTAGCTAATGTGAAGGCTTGTGTAGGTGAACGTTACTCCACGTGTCACCTGCAAACCAGTATGATTCCCCTCAAAACACAACTGTTGGTCCATGAGGAGATGAGAACAGAAAGTGAGAGGAAGTGTCTAGAAACTCTTAAAGCAGTTTGACCGTCATTTTATGGTAGCTGAACTAATAATTTAAAATTACCTTCCATTTTATATCTTCTTTCACATTGTATTTTTAAAGCATATTTTATTGATTTTTCTATTACATTTGTACCAGTTTCTCTCTTTGCCCTCCTCCAACTGGTACCCCCATTCTCTCCAGCAATCCCCCCTCTTAGTTGATGTCAGTGGTTCCTGCATGTAAGTGCTTTGGCTACTTCATTACCTACACTGTTCTTAACATCCCCCTGTCTATTGCGTACCTACCAATTGGTACTTCTTAATCCCTGCACTTTTTCCTCCACTCTCCCCCTTCCCCTTCCCAACTGAAAACCCTCCAGATGATCTCCACATCGATGATTCTGTTCCTGTTCTGTTTATTTGTTTAGTTTATTATTTGGACTCAATAGTTGATAGTTGTGAATTTATCACCATTTTAAAGTTCCTCGTTTTGATCTTCTTTTTCATATATAATTCCCTTTAGCATTTCGCATAATAATGGCGTGATGATGATGAACTCCTTTAGTTTTACATTGTCTGGGGAATACTGTATCTGCCCTTCTATTCTAAATGATGGCTTTGCTGGGCAGAGTAATCTAGGTTGTAGGTCCTTGCTTTTCAACATTTTGAATACTTGTTGCCAGTCTTTTCTAGCCTGCAAAGTTTCTTTTGAGAAATCAGCTCACAGTCAAATGGAAACTGCTCTGTAGGTAACACTCTGCTTTTCTCTTACTGCTTTTAAGATTCTCTCTTTATCTTTAACCTTCGGCATTTTAATTATTATGTATCTTGGAGTTGTCCTCTTTGAATCCATCTTGTTTCAGACTCTCTGTGCTTCCTAGGCTTGTATGTCTATTTCCTTCACCAAATTAGGGAAATTTTCTTTTATTATTTTTTCAGATAAGTTTTCAATTTCTTGTTCTTCCTCAACCCCTTCTGGCACCACCAATGTGAGGATGTTTGTACATTTGAAATGTCCTAGAAGTTCCTAAGCCTATCCTTGCTTTCGTGAAGTAATTTTTCTTCCTACTATTCTAATTGAATGGTTTTTCTTTCCTTGTGTTCCAAACTGTTGATTTGATTCCCAGCTTCATCCCCTCCACTGTTGGTACCCTGTAGGTTTTTCTTGACTTCACTAAATGTAACCTTCATTTCTTCCTGGGTCTTTTTTATGTTGTTGAAATACTCAGTATGTTACTGGCACATCCTGATAACCAGTGTTTTGAACTGTGCATCTGATAGGTTGCTTATCTCCATTTCATTTAGTCCTTTTTCTGGAGTTTTGTTCTGTTCTTTCATTTGTGCCAGATTTCTTTGTCTCCTCAATGTGGCAGCCTCCCTGTGTTTGTTTCTGTGTATTAGGTAGAGCTGCTTTGACTTTTGGTCTTAGTAGTATGATCTATTGTAGAAAAGTGTACCTGTTAAGTTGTATGGGGTGCAGCTGTAGGTATTTGCCCGGATGGGGCAACCTGTGTTATTGCTCTGTTGTTCTGTGGGAGGAGGGCTCAGAGAGAGGATATTGATGCTGCCTGGCCTCTGGAGTTTTGCCTGGGAGGAAGCTGTCTCCTGGTACTTGCTCTGATGCCAATCACTTCGCTTTCTCCCTATATGCCATTGGTGCCCTTCCAGATGTTGCCCTGTTGTTGAATCCCAGAGTGGGTGGGTCTGCATGACTCCTAAGTCCATATAGGGTTTCTTAAGAGGAGTCTCTTGAGAATCCCACCATTTCTTCCTCTGCCCCAACTCCCACTGGTTTTTACAGCTAGAAGTTATGGGGACTTACCGGCCTGGCATTGGAATTTGGGGCTGGATGGTCTGTTCTGGGGCTGGGATTGCTCTCTCCTGAGGTATCCCTCCCAGTTTTGATCTACCAGATGTGAAAGCGAGACCACCTGTTCTGCTGCTTCTCCATGCCACTCCACCTCTCTGCCCCTTCCACCAATCTGGATGAATGAGGCTTAAATCCTTCATCGTTGGACTTCCACACAGCTCAATTTTCTGACAATTCTGGGTGATATTTGTTTTGTAGTTTAGTTGTGTTTTTTGCTATATTTGTACATGGATGCAAGGTGTGTTTATCTATACCTCCCTCTTGACCAAGTGTCCACCATTGTATTTTTATTGTTTTACTAGTATAATATTAGTTCGTGACAGATTGGGGAAAATTTTGAAGCTTCACTAGACTAAATTCCAGGCAGCTAGCAAGAGAGGAGAGGGAAGCTGTGGGCATCTTGAGAGATAGATGATCCAAGATTGAATTTAGCGGTGATTCAGATAGCTAAGTACATTGAAGATGAGAATGTTGGCACAGTCTTTCCTAACCTGTATACATGTAATTGACTCTGCAAACCCTGCTTACCAATCATTGCAACATGCTCAATGGTTGCCAATACCAGGCTGCTCTTCTCAATGCCCCTAAACCCACCCATTCTTTTCATGGTTGCTCAGAATCAGTTGTTTTTATTCCCAAATGGTTTTGTGCTAGTTATAATTTTTTGCAATTATGTAATATAATGAAATGTTATGTGAACCAATGAAATAAGAATGCATAATAAAAGATAGCTATTGTCTCCCTGATAACTAAGCTGAATGCTTTGGGAAGACTCAGTAAAGTCTAATGAAAACAAAAACAAAAACAAAAAATCAAGAACTTTCCTCTCGCCCTGGCTGCTGTAGCTCAGTGGATTGAATGTGGGCCTGCGAACCAAAGAATTGCGGTTCGATTCCCAGTCAGGGCACATGCCTGGGTTGCAGGCTACTTCCCAGGAGGGGACACACGAGAAGCAACCATACATAGATATTTCTGTCCCTCTCTCCTTCCCTACCCCTCTAAAGATAAATAAATAAAATGTTTAAAAAATGTTTAAAGAAAAACTTTAAAAAAAAAGAACTTTCCTCTCTGCAGAAAATGTAGAATATGGTGCTATTAAATAACTATAAAAGTTCAAAAACAAATGGTCAAAGATGTATGAAAATTTTGCGCATGAATTTATTCTCAATTGATTTTAAGTGAGTTTCACCTTAAAGGATTGAAATTAAAAATTGTAGTCAGTGTAATTGACCCGGATCATAGAAGAAAGACAATTAAAACTGAAATACTGTTACATGTACTTTCAATTTTTTTGAAAGGCCTCTTCTCAACAAAAAGAATAGGCAATTAATACCCAAACTTTTTTTTAATTTACTAGAGTTAGTTAAATTTTTCAATTAATTAATCAGTTCATGTTTGATCACATTAGATGAAGGGACTTGTATTATTTTACCTAGTGTTTGCATATTTTCATACAACCCTTCATAACATAGTAAGTGAGTAACAATTTTTTGCTAATGACTCTTACAAAATATATATTTTTTAATTTGTTAGAAAATAGAATTAGGTAGAAATCTTAACAAACTGTCCCTTGGCTTAGTTAATTACTGCCATGAAAAGCTAATTTCTTCAGAGAAGGACTTAGTTTTAATTAAACTTTTAGAATATTTTCCATCATCTGTAAGTGTCAGGTCGGAAATAAACAGACTCATAGAGACAATGTGATTTGACTACCATATTTAGAGAACACAGGGAGGGGTATATATTCAATTGTCCATTCATTCACTAGTGACAGAATCAAAAACATGGTATTTGCTAGTCACTCTTCTTAGATTTAATGTTTCAGTTCAAATGCAGATTTTGGTTTTTAGGACTCTGTGATCTATAAAGGAAGGCAAATATGGTAACAGACTCGTTAGAATATGATTTGGCAGGATATAATGTAAACAACGTTCCTTGAGAACACACAAAAAGGGAGACACATTTTGTGCAGTGTATTGCCTTCTGTATTGAAGTAGTAAGTAGGTACAGAGAGCAACGAAGATACAGTCAGAGGCTATAAAAAAGCCTTTTGCTTTTGTCTTTTATTTTCTCCAACATTGGTCTCTTGGTGCTGGGCTTTATAAATGCCTTTCATTTCCTTCTTTATGCTTGCCTGTGATTTTTTAATTTTAACAAATAAACATCTAGTATTTCCATAGTTAGAATTACCTGACAATGTTTCTTTTCAAACACATTGTTGAGTGTTATGGACTTAGCCACAGGACCCACCTAGCATGAATTGTGTTTCAAGAAGAATCGGCTGGAACGGGGACAACTCTTGTGATGACAGTTCTAAAACAATGCTTCTGCTTTCTGGGAAACAAAGTAGACAGGCCTGTCTGCTGCCAAGACAATCTCTGGGTTGTAAACCCAGCTGTTCCTAACCCAGGGGAGGCTTGCTCTGTGTAACAGGGATTTTGCCTGAGGTTGAAATACCTACATTAATTAAGGAAGGAAATCTATTATTACAGTAGATGTCTTGCTTTTATTTCTTGTTCTTCCATCGCACGTATAAAAGTGATACATTTATGGATTAAGTGGTATTCTTTTTGTTTTAGATCATCTGGTATGGAGAGGCCCATATTCTCGTTCTGTTTTTCCAGCAGAGTTTGGCAGCTCCTCTCTTGCAGGCTCTGAATAACTCTAACAAGACAATTAGAGGTCTGGAGAAGTAACTAAATCATCAAAAGGAAATAATATATGGCATACAGAGGAAATAATGTATGGCAAAAAAGCAGGACTTTTTTGGGTGCAGCATGTGCTATGGCGAAAGTCCATTTCCTATTATCAGAAAAATTACTTATAAATCATGTTGAAGAGCAAACATCAAGCAAAAGTTTTATTGCTCATTTAGCAGAAAGCATCCTAGTTATTTCAAATGTGTGGGTGAAACTACTCTAAGCTCATTTAATAAACAAGTCTTTAATTATCTACAAATTTTCCCTTAATTAGATAAAATATGTGTAGGTGCTTCTCTTTGTACACATAAAATACTCTATTTTAAGCACAAAATGCTAAACGGGCATAAGAATGTCATATTTTTTTGTTCTGTTTTCGTTTTCATCTAAAATTTCAATATAACAACACATACGCACTCATAGGGCTCTTGTAAAGCCTGTCTCTGACCATTAGCTGTGGACAGTCACATTTCCTTTACTGCAGCCCCTCGGGAAAGTTAGCCAACGCTCCAAAAGTCTCCAGTGATGTTGTGCTCGATTTAGTAAATTTCCTGGCATTGCCGTTGAGGGAACTCTAGCAGCAGCGTCTCTGGACTTTTTATTGGCATCTGAGATTTTCCTTTTATCTTCTGATATTCATTTACTGAAGGTTGTGTTATTAAGTGACATGAAATTAGCCCCTCTTATAACTGCCGAACTTTCTGTGTGCACCTGTATTTCCTTTCTCAAGTTCTACTTTTCATAAGCATTTTGGCAGACATTCCATGGCGTACGGTTTTACTGATGCCTTTGTAACAACGTCAGGTATTGCACATGAGATTAATGCCTGCGTATGTTGTGCCAGTCCACTAGTGTGGATGCTTCAGTAAAAGATGCCGTGGCCTCGTGAAATCCAACCCACCTGGGGAAACTAACTTAGAAGCCAGGGGTAGAAGGTCATCGCTGCAGGCATTTTTCTGGGATCATAACTGACATGTGTGCTGCTAAGCCTAAGAATACAACTTCAGGGTTCGGTCCTTTTCTCCAGCCACATACAGTTGTAAGAGGTAAAACTGATTTGAGTTTCCAATGTCATGACCCCAAATAGATCATTATGCACAGCATGTATCAGACCCATTAGTTGACTGGGCAGACTCAAGTCACATACAAAGATGAAGTTGGAAAGTGATTCTGTAATCTAGAGAACCACTTCCTTTGCTACGTTTAGCTCGTTACTTTAGGACTAAAGCAAGCACTGCGTAAGAACAAGAAGGAAGGCGATAGTGTGTGTGTGTGTGTGTAATCAGTTTAGCCTGCCTTTCCTTCAGCCTTAAGTTTCTTGGATAGATGACGTAGATGGAGTTTAATTAATCTCTAAAATACTGTTCACATCCTCACTTCTTAACCTTTCCAAGACTTAATAGCTTTCCGTGTGCGATGTTCTGCCTTCTAGCTCACTAACAGACATCCTTCCGTACAGAGATTGAGAACATCTGCTCAACACCCTCTTGGTAATAACCTTTCATATTTTCTTGATTTTGAAGTAGAATTAGACACCATTATTCTTTGAAGATGACATTTTTATATTGGAGTTCCTTAAACTCCGCGACCATTGAATACGCACTTCTTCTGTGGCTTCCTTAGACATTCTCCTCTCAAGAGGTTTTCATAATTCTGAAAACATTCCTTCCTTCTACTGAAATTCTGTTGCCAATTACTTTGTTTGTGCAGCTGAGCTTAATTCTTCCTAAACCAAAAACAGGAAATTCAGAAAGAAACTTCGTTTCTTAGGTGTTTTGTTTTTTTGGGACAAATACACTGTGCGGTATTTCCAAACGGTGCTTCTGGGTTCAGACAACAGTGCGGTGCCCTCCCAGGTCAGGCCTGCCCTGAACGTGAACCCCTTCACCCGTTCAGCCCAGAAGAGATTGGAGTAGTTTACCTTGTTGGCAGATTAAACAACAGATTTCCATCGTGAAGTGTTAGTACATTTTCCAGATTATTAATAGCGGATATTAAAATAACAGTTCAGGATTGTGAACAAACATAATTGAAGCCATACTCAGAAAGGGTATGTAAATAAAGTCTATCAATTACACAGATTTTGCATAGCTTGCTTGCTTATCAATTACCACTGGATATAACTGTTTTCAATTTCTTTTTGAGTGGAAAGTCTTGTGTTCAAGAACAGAGTATTGTAAGGAAAAAAGGATTATTTTTGTGAAGTGGCTTCTTTTCTTGAATTCATATTATGAATTATATGAAAATTTTAAAAATATTTTATTTATTTATTTTTAGAGTAAGGGGAAGGGAGGGAGAAAGAGAGGGAGAGAAATATCAATGTCTGGTTGCCTCTTGCGACCCCCTACCTGGGACCTGGCCTGCAGCCCAGGCATGTGCCCTGACTGGGAATCGAACCTGCAGCCCTGTATTTTGCAGGCCAGCGCTCAATCTACCCAGCCACACCAGCCAGGGCTATATTAACATTTTGAAGTATTTAAAATTGATCTTTTCAAAGACAAAATTGATTTGAATACATGAATAAAAGTTAATGTATCTCTAATATTTTAGTAAAATCAATGTTACTAGTAAAGATTGTTCATATATTTGTAATTTAAGTGATAACATCTCAGGAGAACTTTGTATAGTATAAAGGGCATCATGATACAGAACACAGACATGGGTAATTAAATTCATTTCTTTTATGAAAATTTATCCTGCCAAACCTCTAAATAATCAAGCTTCCTAGAATATCATACCTTTTCTAGTGAATTAGGAAAATAAGCCCTTTCTGTTTTTTACAGAAACCAGTACTGGTGTGTATAAAAGGGAAAAGCACTAATAATGAATGTTACAAGAGAGCTCCCTTGTAGGAAGCCTTATTTTTCAATTGGCTCTAGTGAGTTTGCATTCTAAATTGTTTTATCATTTTTCTTACATATTGACTATTCCTTATTTTTTTTTGCCTGTGCCAATTAATTCCCTATGTATAGTTTCCCAAGGAAAATATTTGATCAACATCAGGAAACTGAGTTATTGTGCAGAACTTTGTAAAGAGTTTGAATCACAATATTTTTAGTGAATCTCAGTATCTACTTTTGAAATATAAAGTATCTTTTTCCCTAAAATATTACCAACATGGTTATTATAGATAATTCAAGTACTCCTGAATGTGAGCAAGTTATAAATTATACTTTAAGAAAAATAATATAAACATATATTTCAATATTGAAGATAAATCACTTACAGAAAACTACAAACATTTCTGTCTATAACTTGTTCACCTTTCTTGTTTGCTCCATCTTTACTTAAAATTATTGCAATTACTTGGAAACAGTAGGGGACTTGAGTCCATTATATATGAATGAAATGCATCTATATCAAATGACTGAGAACGTTTAGTGATAAGCTGAAGGTTGAGGGTGTAAATTCTTATAACTGGAGATGACAAAATGGTACATCTGAAGAGAGAGATGGCACCAAACCCTCGCTATGGCTTGTATAGGACGGAGTTGACCTTGGTTTGCCTTCCTTCCTTCCCTCTCT
>PVKM010041807.1:0-13002 GCA_004027735.1 Carollia perspicillata | reverse complement strand
TTTTTATCTATCATTTTATTTTTATTTTTTGATGAAGTGTTGTATAGCTGATCTCAGGCATCATGTTATTTCACCTGAATATTACCTCTGTATTCATCTTTTCAAAACTATGGACATGTTTTACCTAAGAATAAGTGTATTTTAACAACTAAGCCAAAATTAGCAACATTTTCTAGCATCAAATGTCTAGTTCATAATCAAATTTATTTGATATCTTCAGAAATATTTTTAATTGGTTTGAGTCCAGGGGCATAGCATTTGGTAGCTATGCCTCTTAAGTTTGTTGGTACTGAACAGCCTCCTCTCTTTTTCTTTCATACCACTGACTTGTTAGAGAAAACAATTGATTGTCCTATTAAATGTTCCATATTCTGGATCTCTATGTTTTATTCCTTTTTGTGCCATTGAATTGTTTCTTTACACTTTCATATAGCCTGTGGGTTTAGTGCCTTCATTTGATAGTTGTTCAACTATTTAGGAAAAATATTTTACAGGTGGTCCTATGTACTATAACCTCAATGAGAACCAGCCCTATAAGCTTAAAAGAGAGAG
Organism: Carollia perspicillata; assembly: GCA_004027735.1. Lineage (NCBI taxonomy): Eukaryota > Metazoa > Chordata > Mammalia > Chiroptera > Phyllostomidae > Carollia > Carollia perspicillata. The sequence continues at coordinate 12,450 of PVKM010041807.1, read as the reverse complement.
TATCAGATTCTAAAATGACACTCTTTCCAATATATTATATAATCTCCTTTTATACGAGTATATGAAGTTTATCTTTGGGGACAATTGTTAACACAGATGGCAAACCAAAGTACAAGATGTACAATGGATAGATTTTATTTTCTGTAAAAAAGAGTTATAAAACATTTGTATATGGAAACTAATTGCCAGCCTATCTATTCTACCACACCACCACATTGTACACTAAAAAATAATTTGATATTCAATTGACACACAGCTCTGGCAGACTGTCTCAGTCATGAAGTCCCTGGAGGAGCCTTTGGCAGAAGAACTAGAGTAGATACTGCTCAGTAGGGAGACATCCATGTGCCTGACACATGAACTCTTGGGTCTGCAGTACAGAGTTATCCATTTCCTCCCAGGAAGAAGTTGCCTCATTCACACTGTGAAAAATGATAGAAGGCATAGAATTAAGAAATGAAGCACAAGGACAAACGCAGAAGGAGATCTGCTTCATAATACATGCATGTATATCTATACACACGCACACAGAGTTTGTTTTCCAAGAAAAGACAGGATGACTTTGATGTTTGAGGCATGTAATCGGAGTTATCATCAAACCAAATGAAGTGATTCTGGCTTCACTGATGAAAGGGAAGCAGAAGCAGGATATTTAGAAATGCATTTACAAGACTGAGAGAGATTTGTGGAAAGAGGAAAGGGCTTGAAATCGATCCTTCAGTCCTGTATTTTGATTGCTAACTTTGTCTGCCTGATGTCCTTCTCCTCTTTCAGAACAAGCATCCAAGGATAAAGACACATTTTGTCACAATTCAGAAGTTAAAATGTGTTTAGTGGTCCAGAAATACATTGCATCTCAGCTGGGGAAAAATCGTTACAAGAAGAAATCCTGTTCTTTGGCACATTTGCTGTGTCTTGGCACACCTTTAGCAAAATACTTGTTGCCCCTGATTTGGTTTCGTATTCAGTATGATTTGGTGAATACACTGCTAAATAAACTGAGGCTGAGTCGGTTGTTACAGGTGCAGCATATTGTTATTATTATTTATTTTTCACAACTGTTCTTAATCAGAAACAAAACAAACTGCATAGTAACAGAGAATTTAAAAACACAGTGTATTAGTTTGCTAGAGCCGCCATAACAAAGTACCACCAACCAAGTGGCTTCAACACCGCATACTTATTGTCCCAGAGTTGTAGAGGCTGTAAATCTGAGACCAAGGTGTCAGCAAGGTTTGTTCCTTGTGAAGACTGTGAGGAAGAATCTGTTCCATGATTGACCCCTAGCTTCCTGTGGTTTGCTTCCACTCTTTGGCACACTTTGGGTTGTAGAAACATCACCTTGATCTCTGCCTTCATCTTCACATAATATGTTTGTGTGTCTGAATCCAAATCCTCCTTTTTGAATAAAATCAGTCATTAGATTAGCATCCCCCCTATTCTGGTTTCACTTCACCTTAATTAATTACATATACAGTGAGTTATTTCCAGTTTTCCACATTCTGAGAGTAGGGGTTAGGACTTAAAATATGAACTCTGGGGGGAATCCTTTCAACCTATAACACCAAGAAGACCCGTTGTACTTAGATGACAAACTATTTAGTTTCTAAACATTGGCACTATTGGTGTTTTGAACCTGGTAATTCTTTGTTGAGGTGTGGGGTGTGCTTTCCTGTGCATTATGGGCTGTCTTTAGCAGCATCCCTGACCTCTATATACTGGAGCCAGTAGGAACTTCACCTCTAGATATGACAATCAAAAATGTCTTCTTTCAGTGGTGAACACACAATACAATATACAGATGATATGTTATAGAATTGTATATCTGAAACCTATATGATTTTATTAACCAATGCCAACCCAATAAATATTAAAATTAGAAGAAATGTCTTCAGACATTACCAAATGTCCTCTGGGGAGTAAAAGAGCCCCAGTTGAGAACCAGTGTACATTTAGACAGTCTTTGAGTTATATCTGTATATACACAGATATACACAGAAACATCTGTGTACTATACACAGAAACTTCAAAATTATCATAAAAACAGAAACAGTTGACCTTTGCTATTCCCCTCAGGAATAATGCTAAAACAAACTTCTTTAAAGTAATACATTCTGTGTTTATATTTAGAAAAACACAATTCTTGTCTCATCTTGGATCTTTGAATTTTTATTTTGATCTCTTATAAAAATGAATTGAAAATGAAATAACATTCAAGCAATGAGAGGTTCTGTGTTAGCAGGGGAAAATAAAGCAGTATATACTTTGGCTTATGTACAAAATGATCATGATTTAAAATAGATAAATGTATGTTTGTGTGTATTGTTTGTATTTGTAGGAGTATACTCAGAAGGGTCTTAGAAAGCATCTATAAGAAAAAAAATATTTTTATGGCCAATCAAACTAAGAAAAGAGGAACCATACAGATATTTGGGTCTTGTAAACCTATTTGGCATGAATTATTTTATTAAATAAAAGCACACAAACAGTCGTAAGAAATCAATTTTTAGAAATAGAAAATAAAACTGGTTTGTGTTAGAGCTTTTTAATATAACCATACGAAAACTGGAAGTTTAACTACAGAAATTCTTTGTGCATATGATTAAAGCTATGCTTCAAAAGACAGGTCTCAATAAAGTCCATTGATATGGACCAAAAATTTCCCACTCTTTGTGCATTTTCTATTAAAGCCATTTTTAGGGCATCTTAGTAAATGTTGATGCTATAACACCCCTTGCTTGCCTGGTAAAGGTGCAAAGAAAGAAGAAATGTAGACACTGTTTCACCAAACAGTCTCAATATTTCTAACTCAGATTATTCTCTGAAAAGGAATACAACAAATTTAGGTTAGTTGAATAAACTTTTAACTCTTTAATTTTTTGTAAAATAAGTATAATATCCCCTAAATTGTCAAAATTATTCATGAAAACTTACTGAGATAGTTTCAAGAGTGCTTGGTAGACTAGTGTTTCTTCTAGAAATGAAAATAAAAGCAATGAAATGACCAAAAGTTTAATAATTAAATAGCATTTCGGAAATATTCTTCTTTTTTCTGTAAAAGAGATTGGACCCTCTGATGTGTTCTGACATAAAGACACCTGTGTGGAGCTGGGATCGAAAACAGTGCCCAGTGGATTGTATTGGCCTGCAGCCGTGTTTCGTTTGGTCAAACACTTTCCTTTTTATTTTCTTTGATTGTAATTTGTTATAAGGAATAAAATAGGAAAAGTTTTATTTGAAAGTCTGAACATTCTGCTTCTTTTCTTCCTTGAGAAATCAGCCTCTTTGGGATTCCTGATCTCTCATTCCTGGGTAGCAGCCATCAGATGGAGCTCAAGAGCTGCAGCCCTCTGGGCTGTGGCCAGACCCCTTTCACCGGGCTGCTTGCCCCACCATTGCCAGTTTTCTCCATCTAGCCTAATGCTACATGCCATTCATTCTGGTTGGTTTGCTTTAACTTAGACCAGTTCCATTAATTTCACTTCCCTGTACATAGCATATGGGTTTACCATCTCAACTTAAAATTTAGATCTTTAGAAACTAAGTTAAAAAATAAAACAGGTATCAGAACTCTTCTGTAAGGAGCTGGCCAAAAAACATAATGTATCATTATGAAGGCAAAGAACCTAAACCCACAAAGGTTTCTTCATTTACACATTCAACAAAAGTTATCATCACTAACTTCTTTGCATTGTTAGAGAAACAAACTAGGTCTTAGATCTCAACTGATATCATGAGTATTACAAACTTCATCTCTTACCTACTTTTTGTTTTGTTTGCTACATGTGTGATCTTGGCATTATTTAATCTGTCCAAACCTCATTTCCCACTTCTAAAAAATGAAAAAAAGTGATTGTATTTATTTCATTAGCTTAAGTGAGTATTTAAAAAGTTAATACACTTTAACTGCTTCAAATTTTGTCTGCCCGAGTAAGCACTGTTATCTACTATTATTTTTATGACAATTACTTTGATTACCCACTCACCCATTCCCTAATCATCACAATGATGCCATCTCAAATGACCGAAATGGATAATTAACTCTACTTGTGTGTATCTAGGCCACCCAGTCTCCAAACAAAGACAACAATCAACATTGCATATTAGAGCAATGGTTCTCAGCATTGGGTGATTTTGCATCCCCCCACCACAATGGGGCATTATTAACATCTGCAGACACTTTTCATTATTAAGAGTGGGAGCGTGTGATATTATCATCTAAAAGGTAGAAGCCCAAGCATGCTGCTAAATATCCTTCTGTGCACAGGACAACCTCCCCCAGAAAGCAATATCTGGTCCAAAACAAGATGTAAGCTGTGTATGAATTGAGAAACTCTTTATTAGAGATGTTTTCTAACATAAACCAAAGAATGACTATTATGAAAAAAGAAAACAAGATCATCAGAAAAGGAGGCTATGTCTAGAGAAAAGCCAAATGACAGTCAAGAAACTGTTTCCATTTGCACCAGAAACTACACAAAGACATTTCTAATCGTCAAATGAACTAAGAACTTTTCTCTGGACTACAGAAGTCTGACTTTCAAAAGAAAGCTTTTAGGATCAGGATAGATCTGTCATCTTAATGCCCAGGACTGAGCTCTTGAAACAAAAATAAATGAAATTCCCCAATGGATCACTAGCCATGTGTGTGAGTCTGCTACTGAAATTAATACATGTAAATGTCATGGCTGGAAACTACTTTCCATACTTTTTCTCCGGAATAGATAATCCACCAACCTTTTAAAGGTCCCTAGACATCTATAAAACTAGTATTTATGTGAGGCTGTCATCTGTTAGCATTAACTATTTACATAAAGACTAAATTGATTATCAAATTTGCCATCTGAGCACCTGGATAAAGACTTTCACTTTTTTTTCACTCTTTGTCTCACCTTGTCGAACAGGAAACTAAAAGCAGTGGCTGGTTCTCATGACAGTAAAAGCATCTATGAAAAACAACCAACCATTTCCCTCCAGTATGACACTGTTTTTAGGAACCATACTTTTTCCTTGAATCCTAAATATTTGCATTTCCATTTTTCTTCAAGAACCTACAGTAATTTATGTGTAAGTGTTAAAAATGTATTTATTTGTAGATGAGAGGTAGGTTATGTTTGGATGCATTCTTAACCTTTCATCACACAGGGATCAATAAAAGAAATGCAAAAACACTCACAACCTGGGAAAAGGTATACCACGTTGTCATCTCCATTTTTACAACAGAGAATGAGGCTCTTACAAGTGATGGTTTATGTCTATATTGCTCATTGAATAAGTTATAAAGTTTCCTGTTGTCTTTTACTTCTTTTGAATTAACTAACTTATTTATTTTTATTGATCTGGATAAAGAAGCCATATACTTCCTGGTTTTATAATGAGACTGTGTTCAGAATCAACACAATAAGTTTTGTTCTAATATTTTTATAAGCATTGCATTTATTTCTTAATAATAGAAAATTCATCTGTGTTTGTATCCTTGTGAAAGTTTCCATTAATTTTCTATTTTAATTATTTTCTTACAATACCAATGATGCTGACACTGAAATGCAAAACAAAAGTGAAAAATGTGCTTGATGTAAAGCTTAGCCTCATTGATTTTCTTCAGGGCATATACAATGGAATAGCTTTCCATTTGAATTCACGAATATAATAAGGTTTCAGACCCCATTCAGTAATTTTTGAAAAGGAGCTAGGAATCCCAGGATAGACGGTTAAAAAAAAGACAAAGGGATGAAAATAAACAAATATTTTACTAACATAGTTTAGGAGAAACAGAAAATTGTAAAATTTGACAAAGATAAAGAAGAGAGTCCTTGATGATAACTACAGCCTTAGAGATTCAAAGAAACCACGACTAGAAGACAAAATGCAACTTTATCACAAAGACAGAATTCAGATACTACAAAAATGCCATGTTTATAGGAAATTTTATTTAATTTGTGGATACATGACAACTGTGTCTCTTGTATTTCATGCCTGATCACTGTAAAAGCTTAAATCCAAATAAGACATTCATATTTAAAACTTTTAAAGTAAGTGGATAAAATTTAATAGTTCAGTAATGTAGCAAAATAGGGGTAGTCAATTAGAAAAGAAAGCAGACAGAGGAATTGAGATTCAATATAATATGAAGTTGAGAGGGTCAAACTATTTAAAAAATAATATATAACATCAGAAGCCAATGATAACATATCTGTGAAAATGGACAACAGAAAGACAATTGTAGTCATATGACTCTCAATTTTAAAATAGTACATTTAAAGTTTGCTTTGCATTTTCTGCAGATTTATCCCAGGCCCAAAAATGATTGCTTACAGCTGACAGCTTGCTAGTCTCCTAGCGATTTCAATAATTATCTCTATTGAGTTAGGATATTGATTTGTAGCTGCTAGTCATTTCAAACCCCGCCTTTTATCTTGCTAGGGGAAATAGAGTTAATGAGTCTTTTTGCCAAACATCTTAGAAACATTGGGTACACAATTAGGTCACAACTGTGAGATGGAAATAAACATAAAGAAAAATGAAATGAAAATTTGGGGCTAAAAGAAATTTGTATAAGTTTGTTTTATTTGTCACATATAGGTGCTACTAAAACAATAACAAAAGAAAATCGATAAATTTGACAGTGCATCTTCCAATTACTTTGTGCTAATATGAGTTCAAATATTAGTGATTTTGAGTCAGCATGCCTAAAATGAAATTTGGGTTTGCCTACTTCCCAGCTGTGAGTTTTTGCCTCAGTGTCCTTGTCTGTAGACTGTGGTAGGATAGTATGTACATCAGGGGTTTCTTCTGAGGAGTCAGTAAGAGTGTAGGCCAACGGGAAGGTGGACCTCAGGAAATGGTGCCTACATAGATTCTACGATTTCCTGTCCAAATGGAGGCGTGGGTAGAAACCGCAATGAACTGTTCCAAGTAAATTCTTAAAAAATTGGCTGACAAAATATGTTGCATTTTGTTCAAATTACAAATTAACAGACTGTAAATTGCCTAATCATCGATTTAAAAATATTTTCCCAGAGGCATCCACTTTTACTTTGCAGATAATGAGGTAAATCAGGGGATACAAAATTCCTAATAGCATGATCAATGAGGAGAGTGCTAGATAAATATTTTGCACACGCAGACAAAAATTCATATGTATTTGCTTCTCTGGGCATTTTAGTTTATAAGACAAATAAATAAAGCTATTTATTAATAAAAAAATAAAACCTATGTAGGATAAAAGGAGTATACATGACTAAACAGTTAAAGCAGGTACTGTTCAGGGAAAAATCTCCAAACTAAGCATTTCTCATTGATTTAACATTTCTGATAATTATAGACATTATTACAACCTTGGCCTAAGGTGTAACCATTTACAATTAGAGAAAGCTATACACTTACATTAAAGAATCATGGTTTGTAAATATAAAGAGGTAGTTACCACTGGCTGACCACTGTTTTTAAAAGTAGGAACAATCAGACTATTTCTTTAGTTTGAGTAATTGCTGTTTTTAAAAGTAAAGCAGGCATCAGTGGCTGGAAAAATTGCAAAATCAGTGACTGGAAAAATTCATTTTTGACCGATTTATCATTTCAACAAGTTTGTTTTCAACTTACTCGTTTGCAACCTTTTCCCGAAACAATTTATTTGCAACCAGACTGCCTGCTTTCAACATGGTAGAAATTGAGCAGCTGCATTTATTCTTGCCCTGGTGGCAAGGCTGGGCCAAGGGTAGAGACTCTGTGAGAGCTGGCTCCCAGCAAAGGACCACTGCTGGCAGAGAAGGAGGACCTGTCTCTCCCAGCTTAGAGTTCCATAGCAAACACAGGAAAAGAACCGTCTAGCACAGAGGTGTCTCCCTGCCATGACTGCCTCCTGCTTTGCTTTTTTCCACACTACCTGCCTGGGTAGCTACATACCTGCAAAAACAAAACAAAATGACATGACATCTAAATCCCTCCTTTTCTCTATGATTGGGCTAGAGATCCTCAAAGGAGAAGGCACCCAGCTACTGACAGGAAAATCAGCTGTGCTCTGCTCTCTGGGCACATATCTTATTTGTAGAACCAACACGAGAATAATCATGGGGTATGGAGGGAGATAAGAAGGCTATAAGAAGGAAACTCAGCCGGAGAGAGCGTTTGAGATGTCCTTCTGTGACATCTTGTCTTAAAAGATGAGAAGTTTATTTGAAAGAAATCTCAAATCTGTATTTTACAATAAATTCAAAATACACATCAAGAACTAGTAATAATGCAATGATCATCATTTGAGATCAAAGACAATACAAAAATAAGACTCACATAAGTTTAATATATAAAGCAGAACATAGAGAACAGGTTTACTATAAATGAAAATAATAAATGACTTAAGAAAAGGGTGAAGAACAATGGAAAAATATAAATGATTTATGAATAGATAAAAATATGAAAAGACTTTCATTGACACTTATATATGAAATGAAAATAAAGGGTAAAATTGTCATGTACTGAAGAAATATTTAAGATCTTGCATTACTGTGTACCAGGCAAAATTGTAGATACCTGGGTATATAATTTACTAAGGTTTTGAATCCTAATGATGTATGAAAATAAATCAGATTCTCCTCCAACTAAAAATGGTTGCCTATTTTGGTTGAAAAATTATTTTTGTTATCTAATTTGCTTGCACACTCTAAATGTCTCAAGATAATTTCCAACATAGCTAAAGTTTTGAAAGATAATGATTATACCTAAAGAATTGTTTACACAAACTATAGTTTGCACAATGCAGATTTCCACAAACTATAGCCCGTGTGCTGAATCTGGTCTACCACCTGTTTTAGTAAATAAAGTTTTATTGTAATACATGTAGTCTATGCCTGCTTTCAGATTACAATGACTAAGTAACTTCAATAGAGATCATATGGTTTGCAAAGTCTTAAATATTTATCACCTGGCTTTTTACAGAAAAGCCACCAGCCCCTGATATAAACATTGCTAACTGACTGTTGAAAGGATATATAAGGGTTAAAAAGATTACCGCTCATTTATGCTTCTTATAAAAATACTCTCTAGAACTAATGTTGAGAAGAATCCTGTAAAATGTGGAGTAAAGCGTAGGTAACTGTGATGTTATTATGAAACCTATGTATGCGTTAAAATGTGGTGGAAGAGAGTAGGCTCAGTATGATACTTACCATTGAAAGCCATTGGGATTATGTGCTTAAAAATGCTTTGAAAACTGCAATAAGCTAAACAAATTAATTGGATTATCATTAACCACAAGAAGACCATTAATTATAGGAATAACTAGTTAGCAGTATAGTAACGTGCAATTTAGTTGTTAAGTCATAGTGCAGGATGGTTCATTTGAATTTCAAAATGGCTGTTTTGATTTCAAGAAATTAAGAACCAACCAAGCTAGTCCAGTGATTCTAAATCTGGCTGTTCATTAAAGGCACCTGGGAGCTTTCAAACACGATACCAGTGCCCTCCCCACACCCAGACCCATAAAATCGGAACCTCTTGGTGAGTTTTAAAAGCTCTCCAGATGCTTCTAATGTGCAGCCAGATTCAACAAGCATGAGTTATTTGAACTCTTTAATTAATTAAAGGAACCTGTATTTAGGGTGCTTACTGAATGGGGAGGTAAATTTCATGGATGACTAAGAATAAGATGCACGCTAGCCCAAGGATTCAAGGAACCTGGAGTTGAAAATGTTCTCACTCGAGTGTCTACGCACATCAATGTGGCTCGGTCCCATTTCCTGCGTCAGCTTTCTCATAGCCTGCTACCAACTGGGGTCTGTCTGCAAGTTTCTGTCCCTCCATACATTTTTGCTCAATAGTATGGATTTTTCATGGGTGTCTGTCATCAATTTCACTCTGTGGCGACATTTTATAGTAGCATTTTCCTTTTTTTTATCCTTATTTCCTTCAGTTTTCTAACTCAAACTATCCAACAAAAAAAATCTTAAGGAAAGAGTCCATTTGAACCTGTTCATATTTCATGGTAGAGTATGGGTCATAGAGCAGAGGTCATTAGTTAATGAGAATTCTTTTTGTCCATCTTTGGTCATATAACAAGTTTTTCTGGCTGAAGGGGAATAAATTAAATAAGTGCAAGGGCCAGCTAATAAATTCATTAAAAGGTTCTCTATCACTAACCATTAGGAAAACACAAATTAAAATCACAATGAGTTATCATCTTCAATCTGTAAGAATGGTTATTATCAAACAGACAAGAAATAACAGTGTTTGTGAGGATGTGGACAAGAGGGAACCCTCATGTATGGATGGTGGGAATATTTTTTACAATGAAAAACAGTATAGGTTCCCTCAAATAATTAAAAATGGAACCACCAGATGATCCAGCAATTCCACTTCTAGTTATTGCTGCAGAATTATTTACAATAGCCAAGAAATGAATAAAGAAAATGTGAAATATACACACACTGGTGAAGGTGATCAAAAGGCATACATTCCTGGTTATAAAATAAGTTGGTCCTGGGAATATAATGTACAGCACGGTGACAATAACAAATACCATATTTTATATTTGACATGTCTAAAAGAGTACATCATAAAAGTACTCATCACAAGGAAAATTACATAACTAGGTGTGGAGATGGATGTTAACTATACTTACTGTGGTGATCATTTTATAAAGTATAAAAAGTTATAGTCATTTTATTGTACATTTGAAACTAATATAATTTTATATGGTGATTACATCTCAATTAAAACAATAAATTGCTAAGGGCCAGAGTGAGGCTACTTTATGTCAGTTATAGTGAGTACCTCCCAAGGCCAGGTCTGTGGTGAGTCAGCTTTTGTTATTTGAAGATGAGGAGAGATAGGTCCATTACACTGTTAGCACAACCTGAATGCATAGCATTTTAGGAAGCTGCATTCCTTATCTCTTCCTTTTTTACTCTCATCTTTTATTTCTCTTTTGCTTCCTTCCTTCCTCATTCAGTATTTTCCTCCTACTTTTATCATTATTTCCATTTATTCTTTCATTCTTCCTAAACAAAGTAAAATACTTCGTAACCATCTTTACACCTAACATATTTCAAGTGCAGTTATAACACATAGTTTTCTTCATTAAAACACATACTAATATAAGAATACATTTTAAATAGTTAAAATATATTAGTCATTAAAAATTTAGTATAAAATGTCTAACAAAGATATGACACAAACAATTTTACTTAGTTATATTAAACAGGATTCTTGCATCAGTTCAATACCATACCTCAGGTAATACTGGACATTTAGTTCCTTGGATCTTAAGGTGTAAACTCCTGGCTTTTAATAGTTGACTTTTTTCTTTGTAAGTCTATAAATGTACTTTAAAAAATAATTCTCTGATTCAGTAAATGTCAAGGTAACCATTTTCTAAGCAACTTTTACAAATTTATTCATTACTTAAACCTATCAAAAAGTCATTTTAGAAACAAAGTCTTTTTCTTCTCCAACTAAACTCTGTCTTTTTTTTTAATGTGCTAAAGTTGGCAGTGGTTTATAGAATTTGCACATACATTTAATCTTTTATACATAGTTATTTAGCGTACTTGAATCCAGGGAACTAGACTATCATCCTAAAACAATGTACTTCAAAATAAATATACTATATTAAACTCAATTTTTATTTCCTGACAAACAACTTGAGATTTGAAAGGCCATTGTCTTTCAGTAAAAAAAAAACTATTATCTTGTCAAAGTAGGTAATTTCTGTAGGAGAGTTGTCTCTATATTCCCAAGCCTTTGTTTTCTTTACACCCCCCTGCCCCATGCTACTGGTAGTGTCAGCAATTAGATGGCAAAATGAAAAAGCAAGAAATGAAACATAATGGCTTATGTTCTGAACTAGAATCAACCCAGCCTCTGCAACAAAAGCGTCAGTGCCTCCTCATTGGGAACACATTCCATATGTCTGACCAGCATAATTTGTTAGGAATCAAGTCAATGGCAGGAAACCAAATCAGTCTTTCTTTTCATTTGAGCTACATGGGATTTCTTAAACCTGAACAACACTCTGCTTTTATGGGCACACTCTATACCAAGCGATTGATTAACCCACATACCACGGCAGTAGAGTACACAATCATAAGGGCCGATAATTTTGCTCAATGGACTGTACTTGTTCCCTTCTGAGAGAAGTTAAACGTAAAGCAAAAGACATTTTGCCCACACCTTAAAGTCACTTTTTATATTAAATGTGTTTTTTTCTGCCTCATGCAATTCTATTATGCTCCATATTATTTCTCCAACTCTTCGCAAGGACCCCAGACTTGACATTTCCAATTGGTTGGCAAACAGGAATCTTAAGGAATAACATAATCAAACCAAATTCTCTCTCTCTTTTTCTTTTTTGCTTGTTTGTCTCGTTGAGTTTTGTTTTGGTTTTGGGAGGCAGATAGAGTAATAGTCAAAAGCAGAGGCTGGCAAACTATTGCCCATAGGCCCAATATGGACCTT
>PVKM010041806.1:0-13008 GCA_004027735.1 Carollia perspicillata | reverse complement strand
AAGACTCATCTGCTTGAATGTCTTGTGACATCTTGAGAGCTGCCTGACCCTGAATTAAACAATACTGCACATACTTACTGTGTCCCCATGTTAAATAGAGCTGGTGTCCAGCAAAACAACTTATCTTCTTGATCCTGGAAATACTTTCTCACAGAAGTTGAGATTGTGAGCCAATTGGTCTACTTATCAAGACTTATCAGCTTCTTGGAGCCCAGAGACGAGGGAATTAATTCCAACCCCAGAGAGGTAAGTCTACAGAAAGCAGTTGAAATGTGAGTCGAGTCTGTAGTGACCGAAAGAAACCTTTCTTCTTCTACCTAGTCTTCTTTCCTTTGATGTTTCTAATTACTGCTATATTAGGAAATAAAGCTGTTGCTTACTTCTAAAAAAAGACCCTGTGTAAATAAAGAAAAAGAAAAATTTCAAAAGAAGTTAATGTTTCCCTTTCAAAAATAAATGAACCCTGAAGGTCTCAGAGGAGCAACAATTACCAGACACAAATCCCTCGTATTCAGCATTGTGTAGTGTTTGGTGCACACCCTGGCTCTTAAGAATTATGAGGATTTGAACAAATTACACACCTCTCCTGGCTTTCATTTTCTGATGTGAAAATGAGATGATGAAAGTCTCATTCTAAAAGATTGTTATGAATATTAAGTAAAATAATGCATGTCAAGTGTTTGACTCAGTGCCAGCACATAGTAGATGCTCATTAAAATTGGCTGTTATTAAGACAGACCCAGTAGTTCTACAGAAACTTGGCCTCAAGAAAATTACTTCCTCCTTCCAGGAACCTGCTCTTATATATTGACAGTTTTCTCAAGAGCTTCTTGGCCTATCAGAGAAAGCAGTGGGGGAAGGTTTCTTCATTTGATGAAAAAAATATAAGAAGATGGCAGCTAGTCTCAACTTGACTCAGAGGTTCTGACAAAAACAGGGTGGGTATCCAATTCCAGGACTTTCTGGTCTCACAAGTATTAAGTCATTTAATGAAATACAAATTAGAATTCCCCTGAATAAAGCAGTACTAACTAGGTACTAACTAGGAGGAGCCTTCTTTTCATCTTTTTATTATTATGTTACTTATCAATGCAGAGTCAGGGTGGAAAATACCTTCAAATGATAGCAAGACGTAGTCATGGCTGAATGTAGTGTGCTCTAACCATACAATCTCTGGGCTAAACACTGTATATACATTCTCAAATCTGATGTTCCCGGTAACCTAATGATGTAGGTACTATTTTTATGCTAATTTTTCAGACTTGAAAATAGATCCTCAGCCTGAGGTCGCACAGCAGGTAAGTGTGTTGGCAGCGTGATCTGATGATGTAGAAGTCCAGTTCCAGGGCCAGTGTTTATCAGAACCCTGCCGCACCACTTACCTGGGCCAAACCTACTGCCTTGTGGAAATAATTTATTCTGAGTTGCCTATAAGAAATTGTACACAAGGTATAGATGCAACTTTTAAATGACCAGAGAAACAATCAAAATGTAATTTTTTTAAACCAGGACACACTGCCATGTTTCATCAACATTCTGCCCACATTGTATGGTTTCTAATTATCAGATACTCTGTGTTACTTGAGTAATGCCAACTGAATATTTCATTGATTCAAAAAGATCCTAACTGTGTATGATGTGAATCTTCCTAATCTCTCAATAGAGATTGTTTCTCAATACCGCAAGGTCTGTCTTCACTGAAGCCAGTGGTAATCCTAGCATGCAATCCTCTTTAAGATGAAAGGCAGTGGTGAGTTCCAGGTATCCTGAAGTCATACGGAGCATTAGGTGGAGAGATTACATGATAAAGTAGTCAGATTAGTACACTGAGAACAATGAAATCAACCCTAGAAGTTAACTCTTCTGAAACCAGGAACCTTGTGATTGTGTTGGTTGGTTATCTGTTTGGGCATGGTGAAGAGCTTGCCTCTCAATAGAATTTTTTTTAATTTTAAAAAGTCTATTTTTTATTTGATATAAATGTAGCACTTTTGCATTGGGTCTACAAAAAACAGTAGAAATTTCAAGCCTTTGAAAATCTTAAATTTTGACTTGAAAATGAGGAAATTATAAAAAGAGTACTTAAGAAAACAGAACAAAAATACTGAAGGAAAATGGTGGTCACCATCAAGTAGCTACAGAAGTTATTTTGTACATATCTTTGTGGCCTAGCAGTTCTCTAGGTCGGTGCCGCTGGTGTGTAGCCCCATGTGGAGTCGCTAACGTGTCTACATTGGAATGGACATGAACGATGATGACCTTACCTACATAGGGCTTTCTCTGTGTCAGACAGGGCTCTCATTTAATCTTTATTACAACCCTATGACGGAGGTGAGAAAAGTGAGGCAATGAGACCAGGAAAAGTGCAGCAGTTCCCCTGAGGTCACATACAGGTAGCAGAGCTAGGATTTGAACCCGGAAAATGTGGCTTTAGAGTCTGAGACCTTTACCATCATATTCTGACTCAGCGTTCTTTCGAAAAAGTGAGGTTTAAGCCCAAGGCAACTCCTCGTCATAAGGGTGACGAAGTTCATGCTCTCGTCTCCCACTCCGGGAAGACTGCAACAGCCCCCCAGGCTGAGGAGAGACTGGAAATGTGCAAACTAACTGGCCCAGCCAGGGCGGGCTGGAGTTGCCAGCTGTCACTGAAACTCCTATCAAGACTGAGCCAGGTCGGGATGACCACTAGAGGTGCTAACGAATGCAAGTGCCCTCTGGTCTCTAGTGTTGACGTTTCAGGAGAGAAGAAGGGTTTCTGGCACAAGTTCCTGCATTGTCCCTACAGAATGTGAAGTAGTGCATTAGGTAACTGATAGGACAGGATGATAGAGAAGTCTTAAGTCTCGACTTCCAGAAAATCACGTTCTAAAGCTCCTTATTGACATCTATTCTTGGTTCTCATCTTCCTCTCATATCTTAAGCATTTCATTTTCAAGAAATTTCTATTTATTAACGCCTCTGAAACCAGGAGGTTTGTGACTATATTGGTTGGTTATCTGTTTCAGCATTTTAAAGAGCTTACCTCTCAACAGATATATATTTTTTAATTTTAAAAGCAGTCTACTTTTTATTGGTTCCATCATTATCAAACTGAGAGATGAGTTGACTGCCAGAGTTAGCCAGCCAACGCATGAAAACTAGACAAACAAGTTACAGTAAATCCTGCACCCTCATGCCTTGCTCTGATTCAGACACAGGCATTAGTGAGGCTTAGAGCACAATGAATTGGCTCCCACATTACAGATATCTCTCAGCTATGGACTCTGGGACTGATATGCCCTGACAAGTGTGGGAAGGATAGAGGGATCTGTGCTATGAAAACAGCCTAACCCCACATCCATGCCGAGTAATGTCAGTTTATGAAATGACACGGTCATCACCACTTGGTGAATTCACTGCAGCTGAAAGATCCTTGTCAAACTGCCTAAAGTATGGTAATAAAAGTAATTAGAATATTTATTAATGCCAAGACAAGAACCTTGTCTTAT
The DNA here is from genome assembly GCA_004027735.1 of Carollia perspicillata. Classification (NCBI taxonomy): domain Eukaryota; kingdom Metazoa; phylum Chordata; class Mammalia; order Chiroptera; family Phyllostomidae; genus Carollia; species Carollia perspicillata. The sequence continues at coordinate 9,520 of PVKM010041806.1, read as the reverse complement.
AACTCTGCCACTTGCAAATTTGCTTGAAATCATGTCTTGATATATTCCACACAACATTTATTGAACATATATTACGATCCAGGAAATGTGTCAGTTTTTTTGAATACACACACAAAAAAATAAATAAGACATAGCCACTTCCAGTGAAGAACTTGTAATATAGTTTCAGTGGAAGCAATAAATATTTATAATATATTGATAACAAGGGGGGCATAATTTGTCCTCTTTCCTCCTTGAGAGAGACTTAATTTGATTTTATCTTAGAGTATTTGTTTATAAGTAAATAGTTTCACGTCCTTAGGTTTCGATTTTGAACAGAGCAAAGAGGTGATACTGTTCCCAAAGAAAACTTTTTAGAAGTTTTTGATGGAGACAAAATAAGAATCACTCTTGTTACTAAAATAAAACTTTCATGATGCAAACTAAGAACATTCTCATGTGAAAAATAAATCAGTTTGGTGCTGACAAGCCTGTTGATTCTCCCTGTGGGTCAATGTGGAATTGCCTAATTTGGTGGTAGTTTGAACAACAAAGAAAAACATTTATCGGAGGTGTGATAGAGACAAATAAACATCAGTCCAATAGCCTATCCCCTTTTTCTTCGCTAAGCAGATCCTGATTTGACTAGCTCTGTCCAAAATGTGACGATGTGGATTCTACCTCCCTACCCAGCCCAAAGAATGAATTTAAATCCATCATGAAAATCCCATTCTCCTCTGCCAGTGATTGTGTAACCAAAGCAGGGGTGGGGGGTCCTCAGAATATAGGAGAAATTCTCCATAGCCCATGGTTGGGGGAAGGGGGAGAGGATAGCAGTTAAGATACTTTTCATAACAATGGCAAGTTGATCACCATGTCCCTCCTGAGGGAAGTGGACTGCCCTCCAGGGTGAAAGGGATGTGTTACTATCAGGACATACAGTGACTTGTGACATAGCCCCGAGGGTAGGGGGTAGCTTATACTTCACATGCATGAGAGGTAGGGAGGCAGATGCCCATGGGTCACTGAGAACTCTTGCCCTGACTAAATATGGCAGCCAAAAGGAGGTAAAAGATATGGGGGAACTGGCAAGAGTAGCACATCATAGGAGGGGCCTGATATGAGGTCACATAGGAAGTTCCGGGTCAACCTTTAAAATAAGAGTGGGCTGAGAGAGGAAGCAGTAAGCAGCTAAGCGGTTTGTAGTGAAGTGATCTGCCATGATGGCCGGTATGTAAGGTAGAAGCCATGCCAGTCGGAATCAGGATTCGACCATGCGGCCTCGGGTAAGGAGGAAAGCAGCCATGCAGGCTGAGGAAAGGGTGCGAGGAAAGAGCTGAAGGAGCTGCTCAGGGATCCGGCAAAGCTGATGGAGCTGCGTGGGAACCTGCCGAACCAGGCACGGATTCGCAGGAGATGCTTCGGAACTGAACTGTGACCAGGAATGTAGACTTCTGCTTCTCTAAAGGATGTACAGAGGAGCCATTCTCTTAGGACGTGTGCTTCCCTGGACTCCACCATGACCCAGTGTAACACGGCACATGTTTTCCTGAACCACTACATGGAAGCCAAGGACAACATACCCCAGATCCTGAAGGAGAGAGCTGCTGTGAGAAGATGATGACTCTGAAACCCACAAGTGTACCTTCCAGAGGGGATAGAGAGCTGTTTGTACAGCTGGCTTAAGAACAGATAAGGATATGGGGGACTTCTGGGTATGTTTTTGGCTTATAACCATTTGGGGAGCAAGGGAAATACTGGGTCTCTTGGGAGAACAGGGTTCTGAGCAGGAGTGCCCCCAGGTCCCCAAGGTTAGAATCCTGCAAATAAAAACCTGTTTCCTTCAACAGTAATTGTTGGGTCATGTATCGAGGCGACACATGGACAAGACCCAGTTTGCTCAGTTACAGTTGGTTCAGGGTGAGCTGTAACCTATGTGTAGCCAGTTGGATAACAGGGCAATCTCCTAGAGAAGCTCCTGGAACAGACTTTATTCCCCAGTAAAATAGAAACATATGATAGATATGCTGCTCTCTTTCTGCTAAGGACATTGCCCTGTGCAGGTGTGATCCTTGGAGATAGCACCACTGTCTTAATGAAAGGCATTGTCAATGTGATAGGTTCAGAAGAGCCTTGATAACATGATGATATAGTCAAACTGCTGAGCCAGTCTTAAAACAAACCATTTTGTGAATTTCTGTTATGTGAGATCATAATAAACAATTATTTATGCAAATAAGTATAATACATTGTCCCAGGCCCAAAGATAGAAAATAAGCAAGGCTGAGACTTCCAACACAGATATTCTCATTCGAATGCCATTGGTTTGGTCCTCTATGCCAGGCTAAAAAAGTAAGAAAACTAAGAAATAGGGAAAGAGTGTTAAATACCCTGGCTCTTCCTTTCGAAGGGTGTCCTGACACACCAGTAAAGTGAGTATCCCTGCAGCACATACGGGCAAGTGCCGATATGTTCAGGACTGTTTGCTTCCTGTGCCCTCCGTCAAGGTCAGTTGTAGGTGGCTTTCTGACCAGGAGAATTGAGCTAAGTGATCCTGAACAAGACAGTTTGTTCTAACGCTGCTTCGGGGTTTCAGGTCCAAATGTCAGAAGTTTCAACAATGCTTGATAATTTTCAGTCTAAACAAACATTGCCTGAGTAAGCATTCTTCTTGATTTTTACTTGTGCAAAAAATTATCTTCTTTAAAAACTTTCCAGAAAAATTGAATACATTTCTGAAGGTGTTCACACATATCAAATAATTCAAGAACTTCTTCCTGAAAAAATTATGGGTCATCTTCTCACAAGTCAAAATTACTTGAAGAAGGATAGAGAAATTTGAAACACTCTTGGAGAAAAAAACCGCATTCTCCTCTCATGGATAAAGATGACCTCAGGAGAAAAAACAATTCCTGGGAGAAATGCAAAACAAAACCCCAATGAGATATCAGCTCATGCCTGTAGAATGGCCGCCATTGACAAGACAACAGGTAGCAAGTGCTGGGGAGGATGCAGAGAAAAGGGAACGCTGGCACCCCGGGGGTTGCGGTGTACACTTGTGCAGTCACTGTGGGAAACACTCTGAAGGTTTCCCATAAACTTAAAAATGAAACTACCATTTGATTCAGCTATTCTACTTCTGGGTATTTACCCAGTGGAAATGAAACACTAACTTGAAAAGACATATGCACCCCACCCCCCACGTTCAGAGCAGCATTATTTACAGCAGTCGAAACATGGAAATAACCTAAGTGTCCACCAACAGATGTATGGATGGAGAAAGTGTGGCGCGTTCACATGCGCACACTCACACACACACACACACACACACACACACACACACAGTGGAATATTGCTCAGCCATATAAAGGGGAAAAATCCAAAAGTTAGTACAACATGGATGGACTTTGAGGGCATTATGCTAACTAAAACAAGTCAAACAAAGAGAGATGAATACAGCAGGCTATCAGTCACTTATATTTATAATCTTAAAAAATTAAAAAGCCCAAACTCATAGAAAAAGAGAACAGCTTTTTGGCTACCAGAGGCAAGGGGTGGAAGGTAGGGAGTGAAGAAATTAGCTGAAGGTAGTCAAAAATTGTAAACTTGTAGTTATAAGAAAACTATGTTCTGGGGATATAATGTGCAGCGTGATGACTGTAGTTAACACTGCTGGGTGGTGTGTTTGAAAGTTGCTAAGAGAGTAAATCCTAAAAGGTCTGCTCACAAGAAAAAAAAAATGTGATACGAAGTGACGGATATTAGGTGCCTTCGCGGTGGCAGTCATTTCAGAACCTCTGACTGTCAAGTCTCTGTGCCCTACAACTCAAACTCCTGCAGTGCTGCATCCTCATGGAACCGAGGGGGGCGGGCTGCTGAAGCAGCTTCTGGGAAGGAGAAAATATTTTTTATGAAAAGGTGTTTTCCCAGAAACTGGCCAGTGGGAAGAGAGGGGGAGAGAGGAGGAAACAAGTATCTCAGAGCCTGGCCGCACAGAGCAGTCCAGGAACCAGTCGCATTGGTATTTCTGAGAGCACCCGGGAAATGTGGAGCTCAGACCCCTTCCCAGACCTGCAGGATCAGCGCTTGCAGTTTAACCAGCGTCTAAGGTGATTCATATGCAAATCGTAGTTTGAGAAGCCACGGCTAAGAGCAATGGTTCTTCACCTTGGATGCACTTTGGATTTTCTGCAGAGCTTTAAAAGACTGACGTCTGCTTCCAACATCAAGAACTTGTGATGTAATGGTACTGAAGTGCAGTTGAGGCACAGAGGTGTTACGAGCACAGGTTCATGGTGTAGCCTTTCCTGTAAGTCAACTGCTCTCCTAGCTTTCGGCTGAGCAGCCCGGCACCAAGGAATAGACAAAGAGTCACACACAGTAACTACACTGTTCACTCAGCTTTTATTGAATGCAGGTTCACTCAAAGTAGAACATCAACATGCATTAAGACCCTCCTCACACGCTTAACAGTCTAAGAGAAATACAACACATACACACAGAGCAGTCAATGGGGGATAACAGACCCAAGTCCCAGAGTCCCAGTCTGCTGGTCCAGGAGACAGCACGATGGGCAAGGGAGTTGTCAGCATCTTGCAAGGAAGGATCTCTGGAGCCAGGTGGGCAGCAAGGCAGACCAAGTCCTCAGGCTGGCAGGGCAGAGCCTCTGGCGGCCGGTGCCAAGGGAGATCTGTGTGGCGTGGAGCAGCCCTCTGGTGTGTGGAGCTCGGCTCTCTCAGCAGCAGTCTGAAGACTGCTTCAGTTACACCCTCGTGCACTCCGTTCTTCTGGGGCTTTTGGGAAGTGTCTTGACACCTCTGATGGCAAGTGGGGAATTTGCCCAGGAGCCTGTCTATGGGTGGTCCTGCTCTGCAGACTTGGCTGTTCTGATCACATGTGCAGATATCTTAGGTGTGTCTCCTTAACAGATGCATCCACTCTGACTTAGGTAGTTTGCCTCTTGAACCAAAGTGTCATGGCTGACTGGCAGCAATCTTGGTTGACATAGTGACTCCACCTTGTTTTATATATGTTGTGCTATCTTTTTGTTTTTTTTAAAGATTTTATTTATTTATCTTTAGAGGGGAAGGGAAGGAGAGAGGGAGAGAAATACCAATGTATGGTTGCCTCTCCTGCATCCCCTGCTGGGAACTGGCCTGCAACCCAGGCATGTGCCCTGATTGGGAATTGAACCGCGGCTGTTCGGTTCACAGGCCCGAGCTCAAACGCTGTGCTATCTTGATTGGACCAATGCCATTTTATTGGTCCTGCTGTCCACAGGAGGTTTTTTGAAGTTTTCAAGTGATTATAATGTGCAGCCGAGCTTAAGAACCATGATTTTGAGGGCTGATGGTGGCAGTTCAAGTTTATTGGTTCTCCTCAGTGACACTAGGAATTATGTGAATTTCTCAGTTTTAGACCTAAAGCCTTGAGATTCCATGACAGGAGAACACTTTGTGATCCGACGACAAGACATTCAGCCAAGACATTCAGCAAGAAGTCATGGAATCCTGACCCCAGGTGTGCTTTGCTTCTGTATACAAAGTCCAGCACAAATAACGCCCCCTTTTATTACCAAATCTTTTACTACAAATTCATAAGCATGTAATCCTGTAATGTAACAATATCACACTCAAGCACACCATATGACATTTAGGTGAAATGTTCAAACTGCTGTCCGTCTCGTGAGAAACGTTCACGTACCCCACCAACCCCACTCAAGCAGGCTTGCCTTCTGCCTGAGCCTGTGTGTATCTTTCCTTACACTGTGCATGTTCGATGAATCTTTATGAACAAGAACAGTTTTGTGCTTTTTATACCTGTCATGCACTGGGCTAAACAGCTGTATTTATTCTTTCTTGTCATCCCATAAACTCTACAAGGAAGCTAATGTTGTCCCTCTTTCACAGGTGTGAAAACTAGGGCTCAGGGACGTTAACACATTTTCCAAGATCACACGTCTGATAGGGAGCGGTGTGAGGATTTGAGGACAGGTCTCTGTGTCTCCAAAGTCAGTATTCTTTCCCTGGATCTGACTGTCTCCTTATAAACGCAAACCATCTTAAATTAACCAAGTTCATCACCTCCATAAATGCATAAGATTAATCAGTTTGCGAAGCAAACTGTTTGGTGCAATCAACCCTAATTCACCTACTTTATATATTACAAAGTTTATGTAAATTTTCACAGAGGTGTGTGGTCCAAGCTCCAATTTTAACCATCATTTGGGTGAGCTTAAAACAAATAACTGGAGTTATTTCCCCTCCTTTCTCCCTAATCACCACTGTTCCCACCTCACCCCCAGCTTCAATTAAAATGAAATAAACGAGTTGCCGGCCAAAAGAAAATCACTATTATTGCCATATGAGTGTATTCAGCTTTCCAACTACTTGAGCTGAAGGAAGTAAGAAGAAAGATCAAAACTTGATTGCTCTGTATAGGCTGAGCAGGCCTCAGGTGGTAACTTTCCCAGCAAGAAACAACAGAAGCCTAGTAAGATGCTCCTGGAACCCTGTTTTCTAACCATTCAACGCTGACATTTACGCTGCAAAGGCACCTCCCCACCGGGCACACCTGCTGGGGCTTCTTTTTGAACACTGATACCACAATATATATACCACCACACATTACTTCTTCAGTATCAGACTTCTTCCTAGCCTCTGGGTCAAAGAACCGAGTTAACGGACAAAAATCACCCAGGGGTGGGAAGGAAAGCCTCCAAAACATTCTCAGCAGCAGGCAGGTGCCCAAGCAAATAAAACCGATGCCTCAGAGAGTCCATTAAATGGCTACTTCACGGGCAAATACATAGTTCCAAGTACAGGTCCTCAGAAATTGAAAAGCACTGTGCTAAGTGCTGTGTATGTGCCATTCCTCTGAATCCTCACAGGAGCTCCATATGAAGATTCTGCTCCTTTCATTTTACGAAGGAAGACGATGAGGCCTAGAGAGAAGCAGTGACTTGCCTAAAACCACAGGGCTCATAACTGGTGGACCTAAGAATTGAAAGGGCCGCTTAGTCCAGGGCCTATGTTTTTGGCCCAATACTGCCACTTACAGGTAAGATGAGATACCACATCCTCTAGGGATAACATTCAAAATGGAAACTCCTGAACGGTATTATTCCTTCTGTTCCTGTCACCCAAAAGATTTCTAATTTTCCTGTAAGAAATCCATGTAGCAATCATGCAGTAACCACAGTGTTTAAGTCGACTCACCCGCTGGCAGCTCCAGGTGATGACCAGGCAGAACACTCTCGCGAGCCTTGCAACAGTGGCCGGCGCACCTGGGCTCAATCTGCGTAAAGAACTGCAGATTTCATTTGATATTGTGAAAGGTGCCACTTTCTACCCTGGAAATGGACAAGGAAGCAGGGGACCCCGGGGGCTGCTGGCAGCCACCTCCCTGACCACGTGGTCACACCCTGGCTGAGGATAAAGCCAGGATGAAGAGATAGGGCCCGGGTCTTGACCGTAACCTGTCTTACACTAAATGTTCCTTCATTTTTCTGTTGTGTGAGCCAATAAAATTTACATTACTGTCTAAGTCCCGTTGACTCAGGTTTTCTCCAACTGAAACTCGTAACTGATACCTGGATTTCGGTACTGTAAAACTACGGTGTGTGAAATGACTTTCAATGAGGAGTCTACTTTCTACATAAAGTAATAAAGTCTTCATTGTGAGCCGAGCATCTTCCTGGAGGTAAAAGAGAGCCGTGTCCAGACCACAGCTGTGAACAGGCCATGGTTATGCGGCTCCCCTAGATTTTGCAATCCAAAACGCATCACGCAGGTTCATAAGCAGAGAGGCACTCACGCTGAGTCAGCCACACTCCGATTCACCACCTTGTGTAACTTGTGTGAGATACGGTTTATGTCCAACTCGAGGAAAACAAGTTAATTTTCTGAGAACTTGGAGGAAATGGGATCACTCATAGGTATCATTTAGCCTCAGAACAGGAAATGATATTGAGAAAGAAAACATGACTAGGCTGATTGTTTCTCGTCCGATTCAAACCATTTCCCCCATGAAGTTTACCTCAGGAATTCAGAGAACTACAAGACACCAGGCCTGACTCAGGCTCGCCACTGCCCTCACGTGTTGTCAGTTACAAAATTCTGGCTCCTCACGCTGGGCTGCCCTACCGTAGCCCTCGCCATCCTCAGAGGCTCCTCTCCAGCCTGTGCTCCATTTACCCTGCGACATGTGTCCCGCTGGTATCTCAGGTGTCTTCTCCTTACTCACAGGTAATGGGGTAAGTAATGACCAGCAATGGTCAAGTGCAGAAGAAACCTCGAAGTTTCAAAATGCCATACAAGCAAATGGCAAAAAGTGTACCAGCCAAACACAAACTGGATTATCATCTCTCTGTAGGCAGTTCTGTGATACAATTGTTTAAAAAGAAAAGTATATAATAATAATGCATACATGTGCATGCACATGTATAAATAACTGTATATTGCCAAGCATTTAATACAATTTTTGTTGGCTTATGTCTTGTTGGGAGAAAAAGTGTCGTGAAAATTGAGGAAATTGGGAAAGAAAATGTTGTGTAATGAGTTAACATGCAAGGCTAGATTAGGATAAGTCAGACGTGCCTGCAACGTTCTAGCCAAGTTAAATCAGCATTACTAATAGGACGAAGAAGTGGTCGTGACCTCGCCCAGGGCAACATGGTAGTTGAACTGGTACATAGGGCTGTTCGTCGTGTGAGGGAGAAAGCCCACCGAGGGGAGGGCCATCTCCCTAAAACAGCATGGGGGAGAAGTTATTTTAGCATCTGGGCTTGCGTGAGGTGATTTGGAGGGGGGACTGGGAGGCAGGGCCTTGCTCTAGATTCTATGTTGTCAGGAACTGGGAGAATTCTACGGTTGGGTGTCTTAATCCAGTTGATCTACACCGCAGGAAGACTAGGGACACTAGGACCGGGACTGGTCAAGAAGCAGCAGACATTCCAACTAGGACAGAGAGATTTTGATCATTTTTGTGGCTTAAACCATGTTCATAACTTAATGTTCTGACGTGGTTATGAAGTGGTCTTGTCTGTGACTTGTCTGAAGTCTCTGTTCTGCGAAATTGTTTATTCCAGAAGGGGAACACTAAGATCTCGCTGGGAGCGCCAGACCAGCTCTTGAACGGGAGGGGAAGCTTTTCTCTTTCTCAAAAACATACAAGTTTTTAGTATCTAATCATATCAAGCAAATCCTCCCAATAAAAAGAAAAAGGTCCAAAAGGGCTAAAAAAGAGTTGTAAAGATATAATGTGAGAAGGGAATTGTTTTATTGAGTGAACAGCATCTTTCATTAGAGCAAGGTGATAAAATTTCTTACTTTTTTCATTCATATGTAGATAAAACTTTTAGACTTATGTCCAATTTTTCTAAAGAAAGTTTCAAAATTAGCTCAGCAAATTATCTTTATACCAAGAAAAATTAGGCAGGATTTTAAGATTTTACAGATACCTGAGCTGGAGGTATTTATAAAGCATGGACTATATGGAAATATATATTCTGAGGTAAGCCACAGCCAACCTGCACAGCCCT
>PVKM010041805.1:0-13007 GCA_004027735.1 Carollia perspicillata | reverse complement strand
TCAGAGAGTTACAGATACAGGAAGTCAGAAATAATTTTGTATTGGGTTGGCCAAAAATTCTGTTACATTTTTTCCATAAGACAGCTCTAGTGATGCTTCATTGTCTTTAACTTCATTCAAAACAATTTTGTTAGTCTGTAACAATTTTGTTAGATTGTAACTGCTATCATATCAGCAGGCATTAAAAAATGAAAACTGGAAAAAAAAAAAAAGCTGCATTGAGGACGAGGAAATTGTTACACAGATAATGTGCAGGGAGCCCCCTGGGCACAGGGAAAGGCTCATTCTGAATTTAGTAGACATAAAACAGCACCTTGAACTTGAAGAAATACCAATTACGTGACAAGCCAGAAAAAGGACAGGGTACTACACTGGAGGGATGTCAGGAAATGAGCTTTGACGGGATGGGGCCCCGGGAGGGGAGGCCTCAGAGACTCTGCGCAGAACTCAGACTGCATCCCTCGAACCCGGAGCAGTAAACGACAGCAGCGTGATCTCAGTGACAGTTTGTAGAAGGCTCCTGACAATTTAAACATTTGCTTTTACAGTACGGACAGTGCACCATGCACCATGTTGAACACTTTACACTAACCAACTCTTTTTTTATTAAGTTTATTGGGGTGACGCTGGTTAATAACACAAGTTTCAAGTGTACCGTTCTATACTGCATCATCTGTACATATAGCATCGTGTGCTTACCGCCCAGAGTCTGATCTCCTCACATCACCATATATTTGACCTCCTTTAACCTCTTCATCCTCCTCCACCCCTCTTCCCGTCTGGAAACCACCATACCGTTGTCTGTGTCTGTGAGTTTGTGATTTTGTTTGTTACTGCACTTTGTGTTTTATATCCTACGTATGAGTGAAATCATGCAGTTCCTGTCCTTTTCTGTCTGACCAAGCAACTCTTGCAATGACCCAGTGCAGTGGGTACTATTGGTTTTCCCATTTTTATGGATAAGAAAATGGACTCAGAAAGGTCAAGTAACTTGCCCAAGACCTATCAGCTGGCAGGTAAGTGGCAGAGCCAGGATCTTGGCCCCAGCAGTCTGGCCAGAGAGTCCATGCTTGTAGCCACCCTGCCTGTCTGCCCACCCCACACCACCGCATAGTAGGTTCTCTGGTGGAGTGGGACAGAAGAACAAAACACACTTTCCCAGAAGGATCTATCACGTGAAATTTCCATAGTTCAAGCCTGATCCTTAAGGCCCTTCGCATCATCTGTTGTTTTGCTAAAACAGAAACATGAGTCACGAGCTACAGTGGCTGCTGACTGGGCAGGAGTGAGTCACTCGCCTTGCGAGCGACACGGGCCAGTGGCCGGCCCACACGTGCCTGCAGCTCCGTCCTCTGCCCCTTGCAAAGGGGGCATTGCAGGGAAAATTGCATCGTACAGTGGCTTTCCCAAAAGACCTTCCATGTAGCTCTGGGGACTTGTGAGACCTGCCTTTACTCTTAAGAAGATCTTAGACAAGTTGAAGAAATAGGCAGGACACTAAGAGAACGGTCATCATTGTATGCTGACTTTGGACAATAATTGCCATCGGGTTCAGAAACAGTTATGGAACTTGTTTTCCCAAAATAATGCACAGCCCTGAAAAAGAATCACTGAGCTCGGGCTGATGGCCACAAGAAAAGCCAAGGGAAGTGTGGACACGGGGCTCAGCAGGGCTGCATTTCATCAGGGGCTGCAGTGCAACGCCATGCTTTTTGATTTACGCTTGGACTTTGGTGCTATTTTATTTGCCCTGATTTTTCAGGGGAACATACGTTGTCCCTGAGGGCAGGTCCTCACAGTACCTTGATGTTAGCTTTGCCTAGGACAAAAGTCAGCACGTCCCTTGCCAGCCTCGTCCGGAACGTATAATGACCTATGCTTTACGTACGCAGGAGGATCCACATCTCCAAGGCCACACTCGACTGCCTCAACGGTGACTATAACGTGGAAGAGGGCCACGGGAAAGAGAGGAACGAGTTCTTGAGGAAGCATAACATAGAGACCTATTTAATTAAGCAGCCCGAGGAGAGCCTGCTGTCCTTGCCCGAAGACATCGTCAAGGAGTCGGTGAGCTGCTCAGACAGGAGAAACAGCGGGGCGACGTTCACGGAAGGGTCCTGGAGCCCCGAGCTGCCCTTCGACAACATAGTGGGGAAACAGAACGTAAGTCCTGGCTTCCTTCTTCCGGTTGGCCAAATGCATGGCCAGAGCATCCTCACCAGGGAAAAGCAATTCTTCTTTAACCTTGTCTCTCTGCCCAGTGACAAAATTGCAAATGATCAAACGCATCTCCTCGAGACAGAATTAACCTTTGTGTGCCATGTCAGGAAATGCCAGAAATGCCAATGGTGCCAACACCTTCTCCTTTTGTTTTTTTTATTTTTTGACCTCACTAAAAATAAATGTCATGTGCAGCTGAATTATAATTTTACAAAAAGTAAGTAGCTTGTGTTGGAAAAGGGAAATCCGATGTTATTAAACTGGCAGCTGGAACAGACGATCGGGTCCATGAGAACGCTATTCTCCAGGTAGATGGCAGGCCAGGAGTTCTGAGCTGCCCTCTGTAGTTTAAAGTCAAGAGGACACTGTTGATTTGGGAATTTGAAAGCAGCACCAAGTGATGCCCAAGGTGAAGGTCAGAGAGTTCAGGAGTGGCATGAAATTTCAAAGCCACCCTCCTAATTCTATTAATTGTGGATTTGCTTCTTACACAAGGCATAGGACAAGGGAGAGGACCAAAGTGGATTTGGGGGTGCTCCTGTCCCCAGAGTGCTTGTTCAGAGCATGGGCAGATCACCTGCTCTACGGTGGGTTTTTTCTTTGGTCACCTATGCCAAGCACATATAGTTAAATTCGTATATGTTAAATGGTATAACTCCACTGTCCTTTTTTAAAGAAACAAAGGCAACAAAGCCAATATATGAGGCTTGTAAACAGTTTCTGACATGCTCCTGAGCCAAGCAAAGGCCGAGAGTACTAGGAAGTAAATCAGCCAAACCGAGAGTGTCAGGAGCTTCCTGAAGACCCGGGTAGGTTAATTGTTTTAATCCATGGACCTGAACTTTTCTCATTAACTTTTAGATAAGAAAAAAATCTGTCCACTTGGAGACATTTAAAATGGAAAAGGTTATAGTGCTGAAAGCCTTCTGCGTCTGACAGATGGCCGGGGCATGCCGAGGCTTGGTTGCTCCGTCTCCGTTCAGTTCTGCGTGAAGGGCTCAGGGGCAATGTGTGCCCCTTATTCCACTGGGGAGGATGTGGGTCAGACTCCGTCCCCTGGCTTTGCAAGAGTCTGCCCTTAGTTCTTCCTCCTCTTTTGTACGTGTCCAGTTTCCCCCCAGATCACTATGCCCACACCAGTCATCACGGATTTCAGTGCCTGCTTCTTCCCATCCCTGAATTGGTGTGTGTGGTACAATTTGCTGTTACGTGAAAGGAGCTTCTCCGTCCTTCCTGGAGGGGGCGCCTGGCCAGCTGGCAGGGCCCTCCCGGCTGGTGACTGGAGAGAAGATGTGCGCCTGGCCTTGAATGCCTCAGCGACTGCATAACATCGTCTCTCTCTTTTTACATTTCTTTTTCTTTTTGATGTTTTCATTCTAAAACTCTTTTCTTTTTAAGCTGATTGTGGAATTGGGATAATTCCTAATTGTTCTTATCTCAGTTGTACCTCACCTCGCTACTAATGATGGAGAACCGAGAGGGGTGGCGATGCTTGCTTTTATCCTGTGATTGATGGATCTGGTAACATTGTACAGGAACATCTCAAATATTTCTTGGCTCATTTCCTAAAACTACTTACTGATACCACTGAATAGTTATCAAACAATATGTCATTGCCCGTCAGTAACCATACCATGCATCTCTCACGAGGCCTGAGTTCTGCCTGGATGCACCCCACATGTGCCATCTTCAGTGTGAATAGTCTCAGTTCATTTCGATGCCCTCAGACTCGGGAGCCGGTGAATGTGTACTGACATCCACATTAACTAATTGACACTGGTAAGATTTAGGAAGTGACCAAGTCAATGTAAATAGCCACAAGCTCTCGGAGGTCGCACGTGTGCTCCACTCTAGAAGTCAGGGTTCACCTGTGCCTGGACAAGATTCGGGCTGATCTGGCTGAGACTGTGCTCCGCCAAAACACCAGCCGGTTCCATGGAAAGCCCAGACCATCTGAGTGTTTGTCTGTCACGTGTAAAACATACTAATGCTTCACTGGGGGTTTTCCAGCTGAACTGGCCAAATGTTTAGGCTTCTAATGATTCATAATGTGTGCTTAGAAATATTTTTAATAGCATTGGTATTCTGTGCTATAATCTATGCTCTGTAGATAGCAGATGTTCAGATAGTTATTCTCATTCAGTCATACAATGAAGATTAATTGGGCATCCTATACATGCCAACGACTCGTAGTAATAAAAGGAGGGACACCAAAAAGAAATGCTTTAGAGGTAAAGTCAGCCAGTAGTTTGTATGTTTCACTTCCCACTGTTCAGCTCACATTAGAACAATACCTGGCAAGTAACAGGGCTTGGTGACGTTTGTTGAATGAGTGAATGGAATGAGAGGTGTGGGTGGCAACCGAGAGGAGCCAGTCCAATTCAACCTCTGGATGTTTTGCTTAGGCGACTGGGTGGACGGTGGAACTGCCCACTGAAATAAGCAATATTGGAATGGAAGGAGATTAGGTGGGAAACACCAGGAATTTAGTTTGGAACATGCTGAACTTGAGATGCCTGGGCGAGGTCTAGGTGGAGATATCCAGAAGGCTCCTGAACACTCGCTTCTGGCGCTCAGGCATGAAAGGATTGTGCGAGGGAAGCGAATCTGGCGGTCATCGGAATTGGCATGCTAGCCGAAGCCACGGGAGTGGAGGAGATCACGATAGGGAACGTGTAAAATAAAACAATAAGATGACACAGGATGGACCTTGAGGGATGCCAGATGGGAGGGGAAAGAGAGTAGTGATCCCATGACAGTGACAAATAGGAAGTGAAGTGATGAGACGAGAATTGGGGTGCGTGGTGTTATAGAAGCCTAGAGGGCAGAGCGTTTTGAGATGGAGGGAGCCATCAACAGTGTCCAGTGTAGCCAAGAGGCCTCGGAGGAAAGGACATCATTGGCAGGAGGCAGATTTGATGAGGTGGTGAAGTCAGAAGCCAGCCTGTCACAGTTAATAAGCGAGGACTCTGGATTTCCAAGTAGAACTCCAACTCCACCCCTGTCTCCTCCCTACGGCCCATCTAAGGGGTCCATCAATGGTTTGGAGGGGCAACTATTGCACTAAGAATGACTCCAGTCCTTGTCTGCGCTTCAAGAGACAAGTCTGTTCTTTCCCTTTTTCGATGTCATGCATCTTCTCTGCCCCCATCTGTGTCCATTTTGGGTTAAAATTGCTGGCCAACCCAGTCTGAGTTGTGGTATCCTGGTTGCTCTTAGCAGCCCTCTGCACTCCTGCTTTCCATCTCTGACTCCTGACATGCAAGAATTTCAGGAATTAGTTTATGTGCACTACGAAATGAAAAAGGTGGGAAATTGCTGGGCCAGAGCACTGTGAGCAAGGAGGAAGGGGGTAAGAGGTGAGGTTAACGGACAGGGGAGCTTGACCCTGCACGCATGGCTGTCCTGGGACTTCATTCTAAGGGACGTAATAGGAAGGTTTCCAGAAGGGCTGTGCCATGGCCTGGTTTAGGTTTTTAAGAGATCACTTTGGCTGCCTTGTGGAGAATGGATTGCAGGGGCAAGAATGGATAAACTGCATCTCAGACTTGTTATACTTCACAAGAGGATACAAAGGATAAAGCTGTATGTCTCTGTGAAGTGTACTGCGTGAGGATATGAATCCTCTTTACATGATTTTTATGACAGGTGATATGCCAAGGACATGGAGCCACCCTTTTAGAAGCGAAGCCCCTTTCAGATCTGTCCCTTACATCCTGTGACATCCTCGCCATTGTCCCCTCCATCCCTTTCATATGTATTGTGCCATCAGGATCTGGGCAGTTTTCTTTTACTCCTCCAGGCCTTTTAAAGGGGTCACCTGGAGAAAAGCACGCATTTGGTACTTCCTTTGCGTTTATCGGTCGTTTCTACAAAATCGACTGCCCTTGGTCATTATTGTCATTGTGAAGTCAGTATGTGCATGGAAAATACTGAAAACATAATTGGAATTTCTATATTCCACACAAAAAAACAGAAAGCTGATGTGCTTCTTTGCCATGAGGAGAGAGAAATTTCCACAGCGTCGCTAACATTAATAGAAATAGAGAGTTCGGGGCCAGGTACCACGCTGGGCATGTTGCTCACCCCCGTTCCACTCAATTTTCAGACCAACCTTACAATGTAAGTGTGATGCGCCTGCTTAGCAAATGAGAAAATTGTGATTCGTGGAGACTGATGAATTCCCCGAGGGACAGGTAGCTGGTAACTAACAAAGCCGGAGTGAGAACCCAATTATGTCTGACTCCCAATCCTTCCCATCTGGCTGCACTGTCTCCCGTCTGTGGCCTGGAGAGAAAGATACATGCTGGATTGCTACCTTCTGCCCTGTTTACAGGTCAGTCTTAGAAGATAAGACAGGTCAGTCGCTCCCCAGGGGTGGTTAGTAATTTTCTGTGAAAGCTCCAGGAAGTGACCAGATTTTCCTCCAGCTGTTGTAGCCTGCCGGGTAGCATCTCCTCCCCCGAGTGTGCTGATGGGACAGTTACTTGCGTGGAGAACAGCTAAGCTGGGCAGTCTCTCACATCCACGTATAAAACACAAAGGGCTGTTTGTTTGGGTCCCCCTTGGACCGGAGAGTGTTGAGACCAGAAGGAAAGGAAATGCGGAGGGAGTGGAGCCTGCGGCTGGGGTGGGAAGCAGGGCACAGGGATACACTTCCGTTTCTCTAACTTCGCCAGTCCAAGCCGGGACTTTCCTCAGACCCTGTTTTCTGTGTCCACTGGAAGAAATGGAAGAGTCCTCATCTGATCACCTCATGGCTACTGATGCTGAGGAACCCAGAGTCCTCAGAGTGAACTAGTTGGCCCCACAGGCTGCGAGTTGTGGTCTTGGGGCAAAGCTCTACAGCACCAAGATTTGGAAAAGGCCTAAAAGGACACTCGAGGTAACTGAATTCTAGCCTGGATTTCTCCACTTCACTACTCCACGGCCTTGGGCAACCGCCCCCACCCACCAAGCCTTAGTGTTCCCGTCTGCACAGTGACAGAGCTGAACTGATGATTCTAACACTTCCTTTCAGCTTTGACATTGTCCCGTTCACTTTCTCAGCCTCAGGCACATGCTGGGAGTCTGTGACCACACTACTGAGTTACTTCCACTTCAGAATCCAAAGCCTGCAGAACAAATAATAATTCACCGGGAAGCAATGGGGATACCTGCCGTCTACATTTACCCTCGTGCAGAATAACAGTTCAGCATAACTCTTATCCTAGTGAACCATCTGAAAACATTGATATCAAGTTCAGCAACAAGAGTTTTTTTTTAAGTATATCTCACCTAACTAGGGAATGAAATTTTTCCTGTCTCTCAGCATTCTGGGTAACTGAGCTTTGATTGTGTGGAGACAGGCACTCGAAATCATTGCAAACATCAACACCCTTCGCCGTTTTTCGTCTTTCACCATGTTTCCACCAAGACTACTATGTTCTTTTCTTGAGTAATATTGATTCCTGGGGTTTGGTTTCTTCCCTTCTGTTTCTGCCTCCAAAGGGTGGGGTGCACGCTGAGTGTCTGGCCCCTTTCTCATGCATAGAAATGCCCATGAGAAAAGAGTACCCGGATTCCAGCTCGTTTTGCTTCTGTTGTTCAACTTGGGCAAGTCAGTGCCCCCCCCCCACAAGATGTTCATTCACTCCCTCATTCATTCGGTCATGCATTTATCAACCACTTACTGAGTAACTATAATCTGCAGGCATTGCGCTGGGTGTCAGGAGAAAAAAAAGAGAGGAAGGAGGGGTCGGGCTGTCAAGGAGCTCACAGTGCGGAGGTATCACCAATACGCCATCAGGACCCGTGCGAGTCATTCCAGGAGCTGAGTGTCACAGAGGGTGGAAAACTGGTCCAGGGTCATTGGGGAAGACCTTTCTAAGGACGTGGCTGCTAACCTGAGATCTACAGACAAGCAGGAGGATGGGACCCAGGATGAGAACATAAGACCCCAGGCAGAGGGGGAAATTGAGGCAACCTTTCCCTCTGGTTTCTGCTCTTCAAGAGCAAAACACAGACTTCTGTGTCCCCACAGAGAACTCTGACTTGAAATCCCTACCCCTAGAAACACCCAAAATATTGGGCATTTGTCTTCAAGAAGGTGTGTTTTCTGAGGTTACTGCTCCCGTGATGAGCTGCCAAATATTGAATTGTCTGTATTCAGTCTTTGTAAGCAGGAAGTCACAGGCACATTCTTCTCCATAGGCAGTTTATTTTTAACCATTTGGACATCAGATTCAGTTTTGATGTTCACTGCATGGGACATTCCTCAGGACGTGGGGGTGGAGAACATGAAGAGCTTTGGTTATGACCCTGAAGTAAATCTGCACTTTTCCAGTAACACAGCTTTTGCTGACAAAAAAGCCCCCTAGGCTGTCCTCAGCCCCGTCTCAGAAGACAGCTGCTGAGTTCAGCCAGGAAGAATCATTAGTAGGGTCTGGTTTTTCACTCTCTGCGGAAAGACAAGTGGATTTGAAGCCTTCCTGGGAGCACTGAGTGGATTAGGTAGGCAATCTGACCGAGGAGCTTTGAGTGATCATCCTTTCTTTCTCTGGTGCTACAGGGATAAACTAGGTGGAAGAATTCAAGGGAGAGGTGAGTTGGTGGCTCAGGAGGGAGTGCAGTCTGGACACGTTACGTAGGTTGGCGAGTGTTCGACATGCAAACTCCGGTCACCAATGGCCGATAACTGCCAGAAACTTGTCTAAGCAAACCAGGGACTGATTAGTTACTTGGGGAGTCATAACACAGTGGCCTGAGGAAATGCAGTTTAAGGTAAATGTATGCTATTTTAAATGTGTGAAGATAGGTAGAAAGAGAAAAAGAAAAACAAAAACTGGATTTTCTTTCCTGACTTATTTCCTAGATTTGAAAAAAAGAAGTGGATTTGTTTTTCTTAATCTTGGTACCAGTTTTGGCAACAACCAGGCTAAGATTTTTTTAGTATAAAATGTCTTTACTTAGCTACATCGGGATTTTTCCATCTCTTCTCCACCAAAAATACACTTTTGTTGTTTTGACCTGGTGCAGTTCATATGTATAAAGGTTTTCATTTCCAAACAAAATTGCCCATGGTGTGAGTGAACTTGTATTCCCATTTTTTAAACACAGCTTGGCACGTGCGCCAGGCCCCGCCACTGCCCTGGCTCTGCATGGGGAGATGAATAGTATTTCTCTACAGAGATTTAATCCCGGCCCAGAGCAAAGGCACTTGACATTTCTGTTGGCCTGGCCAGCCTCATCTTTGACTATTTGTGTATGCATTTATTTTTTTACCTCTCTTGGGGTCAAAAAGGAATCAAAGTAGGAATTCTTTGGGTATCAATGGAACTTTCTGAAAGGTTCTCCCACATCTCTAGGATCTCCTAACAACTGCTGCGAATTCTAGGTACTGAGTGACCCCCTAGATTTTGTTTGCATCTCTCCCACTCTAGGGCTTTTGTGTCACCTTGGTGGCGGAGAGAATCTCATCACACCATGAGACAGTAAGAACTTTGTATGCACCATAGGTGGTAACACCCACTCAGGACTCACTGTCTTCAGAGTACTTCACACAGGGCTGCTCTTAAGTGCTAAGCTCAGATGCAAACACTGGGAGTAATGAGAGCCCAGGAAAGCTAAATCAATGAGCAAATTCCACCAGGCAAGCATGGGGCAGAAAAGTTAGGGTAAGAGGGATAGAAGCCACAAAGTCCCAAAGACAGAACAGTGTGATCCTAATCTGAGTCATCTTTTTTCCCCTATTTTGTCCTATCATAACTGGTGACAAGTAAGAGAGACTGGCTTCTTGAAGACCAGTGATCTGTAGCTCATTGCAACAAAATTGAGGAGAGCATCAATAACTAAATTTAATTAGCAAATTGTATAATAGGAATCTGAAAAGAACTCAGACCTATAGACTTAAAACAATAAACACGAGCACCTTATCAGCAACTCACAGTCTATACTACAGCACGTCCCTGAATCAAGTCGTTTTGTTATAATGCTGAGGAGATGCCCTAGGAACTTAACTCTGCTTTATATGAATTAGCCTTTAGTAAAATTGGTTTTGTTATGTCGTTCTGTTGCAGTTTCAAGAACCTATCAGGAACATTAAATGAGGAGTTACTATACTTATTTCACAATCCTAAATATAAAGAGCTACTTCAGAATCTTTTAGAAGATGAAGGGTAGGTAATTCTTATATTTCAATTTTCTCCAAATTTCTGTTCTGAAAACAGGCACACACACACAAACACGCACACACACAAACACACACCTGCATTTTCCCCATGCCACTGATGTTTCTGAAAAATCTACATATTTTGTTTTGTTTTATTCTGTTCACAAGAAAACTGAGTAGCTTAGGTCCTGATGTATGAGCCGAAATGATTCAGATTGTCAATGCAAGGTCATTTGGTCATTGGAAAAATGGTCACCTCTCCAGCCACAGCCAACAACATTTCGGCCCAGCTGTTTCAGTGCTATGAGTACCAACTTTGATTCTCACCCTATAAACAAACCATTCACGTGTCAGCTTCTCTGTCCCCAGCTCCACCCCTTGGACGAGTCATGTCCACAGCAGGAATCCTGCCTGCACCCCTAGGCTCACCCCATCCCTCCACCATCTCGTTACACCACAACCCTGAGACGAGACCAGTGCTGGAGTTTGCGTGTCTGTTCCACACGTGACTGTGGATGTGATATTTCAAAAGCTAAAAATTCAATTGGCAGCTTGACTCCAGTCATGTGGCTTCAAAGTGGGCACATTTCAATGGAGGTGCCAAGTTCTCTTTTGGCCAATTTTACAGAACTTTAACAACTCTTTTTGATTAAAAATGGGCCAGGTGCATAATGACTCAGGCACAATCAATTCTCAAACTGAGATTAGCATCTTTCTGAGGAACTCAGAGGATAATATCAAAGCAAGGAGCCCTGAATTAGCTAACAGGGGATCTGTCAAATGAGCCAGACAAGCTTCTCAGGTGAGACAGAATCAGTGTCAGACACCACTTGTCCTGGATTAACCTGGCTCTGAGGTCCTTGGGCCAGAGCCTGAGGACAAAATCTGGAATGCTGGAGGTTGTCCCTGTGGCTCTGAGTCCCCTACCCTGAGAACTCTGCCCCATCATTCGGAATTGTGGTTGGCCTGGACATTCAGCCACAATGGACCGTTGGCCCACACCCTATCCAAAGAGAACCAAAACCAGTGTGTGTGTGGCCAAAGGCAGGAGCCACCAGTACAATGAATAGAAGCAAGGAGAAAGACCTTCGATGTCACAGAAACACACCGGGAAGACAACTTGGCACATCTGGGTTAGCACATCTGGGTTAAATCCCAATGAATAAACTGTCCTAATGGTCTGGCTAATCAATATTAGTCAAAGGTTAAGAGTGAGGTTGTGGGGTTCAAGTGAGAAGCAAACTAATACACGCCAATGCTTATTGTGGGATCTACAAGAACTAGGGGCACCCCCCTACCGTTATTTTATTCTCTTAATCATTAACAGACTCAAATTTCAGAACCCAAAGTGACAAAGGCCAATCAAAGGATTTCACACATCCTTTATTCCCTAGCAGATGTCACATCTGCAAACCTCAAGTTCTGCCCCAAGGTGGGAAACAATGACTGTGCAGCATGCCGGGGCCCCAGACTGACATGGGCCGTGCATGACTGAAGACGGGGAGCCAGGCTGCAGAGGGGCGCTGGAATCCCACAGCGGGCCTGCTGGGAATGTCTGACTGTTACTTCGGCAAACAGCACAGACATTCTGACCCTCGTTATTTCGTTTCCCAGAGCAGAAGCTGTGAGCTTATTATGAAAATTACTGAAACCTCTTCCCGTGGCGATATCCCATAGACCTCCCTCAGTAAGACTTCATTAAACATTCTTTTGCTTTGTTTGGAAAGCAGATTATGGTGACATAAATACCCCCAAAAAAGAAAAGAGAAACTAATTAGGAACCCTAACTAAAAAACCAGCAGACATGTAATTTGGATGTGATATTTCACTGTCCCTGAGTACAGAGAGAAGGTTGGGACGGGCTTGACTAACGTACCATGTTTACAGAGACTGTATGAATTCACTAGCACTTCCATTCCTATAAGAGGGAAAAATTGTTACATGGCAGGTTCTCAGAAGCCCCATGGGAGTCTTTTCCCAAGAGTCCCCCAGCTCAGTGCTCGCCCCAATGGCACTTAGACCCTTCTTTCCCAGAAAGCACTACCTCTCACATCCAAACACATCTCTACTCCTCATCCCTAGAGCTGAACAAGAAATATTTGTGCCCCCTTCAAACACAACAGCTATTTTCCCTGGGGCCCTCAGTACAAACCATTATAGACTAGATCACCTCAAAGCTTTTCCAAGAAGTGAGCTTTCTTTAAAAAAAAAACACGAATAAAACTTTTTTCAAAAAAGAGTAGGAGCCTTCTCCTCTGGGGATTGCACTGGGGTTTTAACACACAGAGAAAAAAGTAGCTCTAATGGTATAGCAGGTGCTCTTATTCAGACCCAGAGCTGGTTCCTGGCCATTTCTTCTCGTGTTAGCCTGGAACGGTAGGGCAGGGAGTGGGATAGGACCTGAGAGGTCAAGTCACTGCCTGCTTCACAACCCCGACCCTGCACGTGGCCAGTTTGAGGTGGAGCCCCAGAGGCCTCCCAGAAAGGTGCAGGGAAACGCTGCCCTACAGGCAATGGAAGGCGGACCAGGAGCTGGCTGAGGAAGCCATCGGCCCTTAGCTGCTTCTTTGCTCAGAGACCACCAGAGACTACAAGCAAACAAGAAGGCCTTTGGGAAAGAAAAGGCCATCTCAGCCTG
>PVKM010041804.1:0-13013 GCA_004027735.1 Carollia perspicillata | reverse complement strand
ATCTTTCTCTGATGTAAGACCCGAGGAAAACAATAAAAGCCTGTCTAGGCAAGGGTGGAGGCAGTCTCCTGAGAGAGTGGCGGAGGCATCCATAGACACTCTCCCCTTGGGAGAGTAGCTGTGCAGTCCCTTTTTTCTCCACAGGATTGCTGTCGCCTGTGCATTTATTCTCGTCGTCAGCCACAACAGGCAGACTCTGCTGGCCGGAGTCTGCCACATCACTCCCAGACACTGAGACAGTCGGACTCCTCTCCTTTGCACACCTCGCTCTGCTTCCACTGCAACCATGTCTGACAAACCCGATATGGCTGACATTGAGGAACTTGGTAAGTCAAAACTGAAGACAGAAATGCAAGAGAAAAATCCACTGCCTTCAAAAGAAAGGACTGAACAGGAGAAGCAAGCTGGCAAATCATAATGAGGGCCCCCACCGCCAACATGCACTGTACATTCCACAAGTATTGCCTTCTTAATTTTACTTCTTTTAGAGGTTTAAGTTCCTAAGATGCAAAGAGACTGGATCAGTTTAAATGACTGTGCTTCCTATTTTCACATCAGAAACTAGTGACAAGGCCACATCTGCCTTTCCCATCTGCCTCTCTGGCTGTCAGAGAGGGAAGAGAACTTGCATGTTGGTGGAGGAAGAAGGAGGTGGGACAACAATGAAATCTATAGTAAAAACTAAACTGTTCCAAGGTGTCCTGCAGACTGTAAACTGAAGTTTAATCAGAGTGACATTTTTGTTTGTTAAAAGAATTTTAATTATTGGAATGTGCAATTTTTTAATATTCAAATAAAAAGGTTTAAAACCTGAAGAAAAAAAAAAACAGAAAGAACTGCATGCTGTGGCAGTGTAGATATTTAGGAATTAAAATGTGTATATTGTCCATTCAAATGGAACAACCCACCCCTTGAGGAAAAAGTCCCTGTATTCGGAATACTCATAACTACCTGAACCTGGGTCATTCCCACTGATCTGTTATTAATTCATGAGTGCTAGTTCTATCAAAATGTGGGTTTTTTCCTCACAGTAAGATGAAATACAACTGGGGCCTTAAAGGAGAGGTAAATTTTGTATGGAAAAATAATGAGAGAGAGGGAAAGAAGATCGGAGCTATAGAGAAAGGGAACAACAGAAGATGGAGAAGGAGAAGCAGGCCAGAGAGTGGTCAAGCCTCAGCGGGGCTCTAAGTCCCAGGTATGCCAACCAGGAAAGGAAGCAAGCCATTCACCACATATCCTTTTACAAGGAGCTGTACCTGGCTCCTGGACAGTGATGAGTAATATCCGGGGACACACATCAAACTTAAACAAGGGCTAGATACTCTGATCCCACAAAGGGGTTATTTCTTGAATGGCCCCGAGACTTCAGGTTTAGGGACAGTTCCACGGTAATTACCGTATTTTTCAGACCATAAGACACACCTAGGTTTTAGAGGAGGAAAATAGGAAAAAAAATTTTGAAGCAAAAAATGTGGTAAAATATTTAATAACATAAACAACATAGTATTTCACCAATATAAATGTAAACAGAGCTCAACACCAGCATTAACAACCATTATTCCCCCCAATTGCAGGAGGGGGGGGTGCGTCTTATAGTCCGAAAATACGTATTCAAGAAGCTAAATACATACTATTTCTCCTCACTCTGAATGCTTTATACTCTTAGACTCTGACCTCTGTTTTTGGCTTCCTCTATGTCCAGACATCAAGTTTAGGTAAAAGTGAAAGGGAATTTGGAGGCCCTCTAGATTTCAGTGTTCTGGGACAAAGCTTCCATTATGCTCTTCCCACTGCATGTTATTTTAATAAACTTAGAAACATGTGTTTCAACAACAGCGCTGTGGAAACATACCGTAGTCTGTCTCAGTGATTTACACACAGGTAGACAGGACATCTGTTTCTAAATGTTCAGTCACATATATTACCTTAAGCCCCAGACTTTAATTTTGAAGGAAAATTAGATTGGATCTAAATAATTAAAGACAGGTAGAGAAAAATTTTAATAAAACTTCATAATTTGACTCACAGTTCCTTGAGCCATTAGTACTCACTTTCATCAGATGCATGATTACCCAGTGGTTGGTGAGTATCAGTTAATAACCTGAACATGTGTGGGGCCTTTGTACCTAACTGAAAGCTGATTAAGTATTATACTTTTATCTGTTTTCCCCAACCTGAATTTCCCATTCTTCCTTTATGTCACTTCTACCTTTTTTCATATTATTTTTATATAACAATGTTTGCCAAAAAATAACCATACCATATATTTGTATGCTGCACTTTACAGAGAACTTTCACAATTATTATTGAATCTACATTATGTAACTTCAAGTTTAAAATAAATCTTTCATTATAAACCCCTAGAAGATCATGGCAGAATTTATGTAACTTCTCGATACAGTTCATAATCAGTATTTTCTGATAATGGTGCATTTTTTAAGATAATGATGAAGCTATTTTTAAAACCAAAGCTTCCAAACCATAAGCAAAAGTTTCATTAACTCTGTTCACAAATGAATTTAAAAGACAATGACTGTTATAATCACATTGGAAAGGATGGTTAATATTAATGAGGAAGATGAATGAACCAGGCCATGGCAGCAGAAAATGTCCAATTATTTGCAATTCTATATTTTACATTTGTTAATAAATTTAATTGTTTTGGTGAATAAGTGATCTGTGGGCAAGTCACTTATGAGTTCTGTGGAACCACTGTGCTCTGAAATTATTTTAGAATATTTAATTGATCTAACTTGAACTAAGAGGACAAGGCTGAAACTCTTTGCAGCAAAACAGAAATTTCACTGAAACTATTCAATGTGCCCTGGGCTTTGTAGCCTGAAAAGAACAATAGCACTCTAACCCTGATGCCTGACTGAGAAAAGCTCTTACATGTTATTTCTACAAACAGTTAACAACTGTGCCAAAGACACAAAATCCCCTATGTACAGATCGGCAATAATTTTCATTTCTTTATTGTACCAACTAATGGATACAGACTATTTCTTAGATAAAATATAATTATTACCTTCATCATTTTCATATTTTATATAATTTTTAAATGGCAATATATTCACATTGTTCAAGGATCAAACAATATATAAAAGTATACAGTGAGTCCTGGCTGGTGTGGCTCAGTGGATTGAACACTGCCCTGCAAACCAAAGGGTCTCCAGTTCAATTCCGAGTTTAGGTACATGTCTGGGTTGTGGGCCAGGTCCCCAGTAGTGGGCACACAAGATGAAAACAAACATTAATGTTTCTCTCCCTCTCTTTCTTCTTCTCTTCCTCTCTCTAAAAATAAATAAATAGCCCTGGCTGGTGTAGCTCAGTGGAATGAGTGTGGGCCTGCAAACCAAATGGTCGCAGGTTCAATTCCCAGTAAGGGCACATGCCTGGGTTGCAGACCAGGTCTCCAGTAGGGGGCATACAAGAGGCAACCATACACTAATGTTTCTCTCCCTCTCTTTCTCCCTTCCTTCCCCTCTGTCTAAAAATAAACAAAATAATTTGTGGACAAGTTTTATCTTGCTTATATTCAAACTCCAAGATGAAAAAACTTCATTTTATAGACATGTTGATTCCCAAATAATTAATCTATACAGTATAAATATAATATAATTCCACTCAAAATCCTGGCAGGATTTTTTATAGAATTTGACTGACTAATTTTAAAATTTATCTTGCACTACCTGATATGAAATATAATATAAATATCTATATAAATAAATAAAATCTTTTAAAAAAAGTATACAGTGAAAACTGTCACACCACAGTTCCCATCAGTGCTCCAACAAGTAATCAGTTTTATTAACTTCTTTTAACCCTTTTAGAGTTTTTTAACAAGTCTAGAAGCAAACATGAATATGTACTTTTATTTCCTTCTCTTTTTTTCCAGTAAAAGTTTGCCTATTATATAGTCTACTCTGCAATTTTATTTTTTTATTTATAATGCAGTTTATCCTGAAAATCTTTCCATATCAATTCTTTTTTTAACAGATACATGGTATTCCATTATATGAATATGCCATAGTTTTTTTAACCATTTCCCTATTGATTCACATTTGGATTTTTTCCAATCTTTTGCGCCTACAGACAATGCTGAGATGAGTAACCGTGTTTATTCATTGCAATATTTATTCTAAGGCCATGCTTGTGAATGATTTACTCATCACTGCCATTTTATACACCATTTCTCTCTAACAATTCAGCATTGCTCAATAGATGCAGCTGTGGGCACATACAAGAGCCAGAAGAAATGGGCACTCTTATGCTCTGATGTATATTTTATGTATCATGTGCTAGATGCAAATCACCATCATCATTAAGGGCTAGAGTCCTCATTTTCATTCTTCCCTCCATTTGACAAACATTTATTAAGGATCTGTGATGCGTCAGGCTCTATTGTAAGCACTGGAGAAACTGAAGTGAGCACAGGAGGCAAGCCCAAATTCTATGGTACTTAGACTGTAGTAGAGAGATGCAGAAAATTAATAAGTAAATATATAACAGCATTTTTTCCCTTACAGAAACCAGAGAAGACTAGATACAGCCTAAAGTTCAAAAAGCCCCAATGAGTAAATTACCCATCATACCCATAGCTTAGGAAGATCTAAGCAGTGGTCATTAAACCCTTGGCTCCCTAGAGCTGAGACTTACACATTTTTAATAATTTGTGGACAAGTTTTATCTTGCTTATATTCAAACTCCAAGATGAAAAAACTTCATTTTATAGACATGTTGATTCCCAAATAATTAATCTATACAGTATAAATATAATATAATTCCACTCAAAATCCTGGCAGGATTTTTTATAGAATTTGACTGACTAATTTTAAAATTTATCTTGCACTACCTGATATGAAATATAATATAAAACTACAGTTATTAAAACAGTAAGCTACTGGTAAAGAACCATAGATTGGTGGACAAAGATAGGAAGTCTATAAACATGCTAATACATATGAGGACTTTAATATTAAATTGACTGAAACTGCTTTTTTAGAGGTCAAAATGGCCTAAAATTGGCAATTGTACATAGTACAGTTAAATATAAGATGAGAGTAACATTTTATATAGGTTGAAAAGAGACAAATGATCCCAACAAATTGGGTATCTATTTGGGAGAAGGAAAATTCAGTTAGATCCTTATCTCATACCAACCATAAAAATAAGTTATTTTATCAATCATATTAAAGATGTAGATATTACATATATGTAAATATATACTGGTTAAGGTAATTAGTGGCTAGATAAGCTCCCAAATCTCAGCAGCTTAAAACTCATGTAAAAGTCAAAACAATTGTTTCTCATTGAGTACTCCTCTCCAAGTGGTGATTTAGATTCAAGCTTCTTCTAAATTGTTGTTCCACTATCTTTAATACATAGCTCCCCATTTCTCTGTGGAGGCTGTATCCATTACAGTCCACTGAACAGGAAAAGGGCATAAAAGATCAGACAGGCAAGTCCCAGAAGATGGCATTTCACTTCTGTCCACATTCCATTGTCCAGAACTCAATGGAAGGGCCACATCCAGCTGCCAAGAACATTGGGATATCAAGTCTGGCTATGCACTCGAGAAAAAGGAAAAGGGTCTGCTAAACAGCTAGCCTGTTTCTGCCTCATTTACACATTTTTTGTGCAGAAGTAAACTAGGAGGATATATTTGCGAGCTTGTGGCAAGGACAATTTTTCTCAAGCCAAAAGTGAAAAAATTAAAGACTGGCAAACTTGACTTCATTACACAGAAAAACCTAACCACAAAAGACATCATAAGCAAAGTTTAAAGGACAAATAAAAAACAGGAAGAATGGATTTACAACATATAAAGCAAAAAATTAACATTACAGAATGCAAAAGTTGTAAATAGCCAATAAGTATGTGAAAAATCCTCAATCTCACTAGAAATTAGTGAATCGTACTTTAAAACAAGAAATAGATATTTTATATCCATCAGATTCATAAAATAATCTTTAAGTATTTAAAATATCCAGCAATTCCTCTTCAAGATATCTTAGCGAAATGTTCCCAAATATGTTCAAAGTAGAAGGAAGAATTTTGTTGTAGTATCATTTACAATAATAAAAAATTGGAAACAATATAAGTGTGCATGGATAAAAGAATGGTTAAATAAACTCTCAACATAATGGAATATTTTTAGATAGATCCAGATATGTACCATGGGAAGATCTCCAAACATACACTAAGTGAAAAAGAAAATCACAAAATAATAAATACAGCATGATCCTATTTTTGCATATATACATGTGTGATCCCTATAGGAACATGTAAATGTATGTAGAAAGTTAAATATTTCAAAGGATACACACCAGTCTGATAGATAAGTATTTTTCACCCAAGGAAGGAGGTAACATGACAAACACATGAGGAAAGGTTAAAAGAGGATATTTTTATTATATAATCTGTACTCTTTGAATTTTTATAGGCATATATAATGTACTACTTATGCAAGTAAGGATTGTGATATAATTTTTTAGGAAGTACAAAATAATGATTTGACTTCTGGTTTCCTGGCCTGCATGTAAGGAGCTTGGAAGTAACCACTCCATCCTAACAATCAGTAAAAAGCAGAACAGAATTAAAAAATAAAAATAACAATAACTATTGTAGGATCCCTCACCTAAGATAGGTGAGGACGCAGAGCAAACTGCTATCCTCAATAGTGAGACAGACAGGTAAACACAGGAGCCGTGGCTTACTGGAACTGGCTCAGAATCGGAAACTACCAAAGGAAATGATGCCAGAGCAAGAAAATTTGAATTGCTGGAGGCTACATGTGGACAAGTCTGAGAGTGATATCACAGAGCAACCCAGTAACAGGGGGACCCCCAAAAAATTTTGTGAGATTTATCTCAGGAGCTCAAACGATTCTCACAGTAAATATCAGGGGGAGAAATCCCTTCTGCTGGCAGCAGTAGAAAGGGAAAAGGAACCTTATTGAAATGTGCTACAGCATTCTTTCAACTAGTCTTTGAGGGAGGAACAAATGCAATCCAATGAAGCAAAAAAACCACTTTTCAACAAATGGTACTATAACAATTGGACATTCATTTGCAAAAAAAAAAATTTAGACATAGACTTTATACTCTTTACAAAAATTAACTCAAAGTGGATCATATACCTAAATATAAATTGCAAAATTGTAAAACCCCTAGAAGATAATATAGGAAAAAACCTAGATGACCTTGGGCACGGTAATTCCTTTTTAGATACAACACCATAAGCACAATCCATGCAAGAAATAGTTCAATTTGATTAAATTTAAAATGTCTGCAAAATACAATATCAAGAGAATGAGAAGACAAGTCACAGACTGAAAGAATATATTTGCAAAAGACATATATGATAAATAATTGTTACCCAAAAAATATAAGAACTCTTAAAACTCAACAATAAGAAAACAAATAACCCAATTAAAAAATGGGCCAGAGGTCCTTACCAGCATGGCTTAGTGGGTTGGGCATTGTTCAGCAAAGCCAAAAGTCACTGGTTTGATTCCCAGTCAGGGCACATGCCTGGGTTGCAGGCCAGGTCCCTAGTTGGGGGTGTGCAAGAGGCAATCAATAGATGTTTCTCTACCTCTTCTTCTCCCTCCCTTCCTCTCTCTCTAAATAAAATCTTTAAAAAATAAAAATAAAAAATGGGCCAAAGATCTTAACAGAGTCCTCACAAAGAAGATACATAGATGAAAAATAAGCACATAAAAAGATGCTCTACATTATATGTTATTAGGGAAATGCAAATTAAAACAGCAATAAGATACTAATACTACACACCTATCAAAATGGTCAAAATCCAGAACACTGACAATACCAAATGCTGGTGAGTTTGTGAAACAATAGGAACTTTCTTTCCGTTACTAGAGGGAATGCAAAATGGGTACAGTCACTTTGGGAGACAGTTTGGTGGTTTCTTACAAAACTAAACATACTTTTATCATATGATCCAGTAATCATACTCTTTGGTATTTACACAAAGGATGTGAAAACCTCTCCACATGAAAACCTGAACAAGATGTGTATGGAAGTTTTATTTATAATTGCCAAAACTTGGAAGCAACCAAGATGTCCTTTAGTAGGTAAATGGATAAACTGATACATTCAGACGATGTAATATTATTCAGCACTAAAAGAAATAAGCTATTGCCCTGGCCAGTATGGCTCACTTGGTTAGATCGTCATTTGGTAATGCAAAGGTTGCAAGTTCAATTCCCCATCAGGGCCCATATCTAGGTTGCAGGTTCTATCTTCGGTAGGGATGTGTACAATTCTGATCCAGGCGCATACAGGTACAGGAGGCAACCTATTGATCTTTCTATCTCTTCCTCTCTCTCTCTCTCTCTCTTTCTCTCTCTCTCTCATGAGGATCAAAAAGAAACTATTGAGCTATGAAAGGAAATGGAGGACAATTGCATATTACCAAGCCAAGTTAAAGAAGCCAATCTGAAAAGGATACAAAATATATGATTGCAACTATATGACATTCCGGAAAAGGCAGTGAAAAGACAAGTGGTTGCCAAGGGTTGGGTAGAGGGAGGGATGAATCAGCAGAACACAGAGGATCTTTTTTAGGGTAGTGAAACTACTCTATATAATACTATGATAGTTGATACATGTCATCATACATTTGTCCAAAACCATGGAATGTACTACTCCAAGAGTAAACCCTAATGTAACCTGTGGCAGTGTATGTTTATCAGTTTTTAAAAATATTATGAACTAGTTACATTTATTTATTGACATTATTTTTATTGTATTTTTCCGTTATCATTTATCCCCCCAAACCCTCTTCCATCTCCATCCACCCCTCTGCCCAGCCCACAATCACCACACTGTTGTCTGTGTCCATGGGTTCTTTCTCTTTTCTTTTTTTTACTCAATCCCCCCACCCATCTCAACACTCCCCACAGAGCAGTCAGCCTGCTCTCTATCTATAAGTCTATCTCTATTTTGCTTGTTAATTCAGTTTGTTCATTAGATTCCACATAACAAATGTGCCACTGTGATAACAAGGAAGGCTATGCATGTGTGGGGGCAGGAAGTTTATGGAAACTCTCTGCACCTTCCCCTCAGTTTTGTTGTCAACCTAAAACTGTTCAAAATAAAAAGTTTAAAGAAAAAAAAGGAACAAATTCAAAAAATTACATACCTTGCATATATATTTTTCAAAAGACAAAAGGCAGACTGAGAAAAATATTTGCAACATAAATATTTAAAATGTTATTAATATTGTTTAGATGTAAAGAACACCTATATGTCAATAAAAGAAGAAACACAATAGAAAGATTAGTAATAGATTAGAATAAAAGCAAAAGAAAAAATAGAAAATGAAAATAAATACAGTACATAAAAAAATACTCAGACTCACAAACGATTTTAAAAAATGACTTCCTAAGTTAATGCTTCCCACATCAAACTGTCCAATTGCCTAAATGAAGTAAGTTTAAGGAAATGAGAAGCCACCAAGGATCCCATAGGAGGGTATGGAAACTTGGGGCCATCAGGAAATGATTAAAGAAATGGTCTCCCAAGAAATTAGAATTTATGAAAAAGGAGGTAGGAGGAAGCAACCAGGAGCAGCGTCAGGAAAAAGATGTCAGAGAAGACAGGGCTAATAAGGTGAGCCCTTAGGGTATATTAGCTAATAATCCTGACTCCATTTGTTGATTCTACCCTTGTTTTCCATTCTTTCCCCATGCCTGGTTTTCACAGACTATTTTGTTATATTTTATTCATCTTATAAACTGCCTCCCATGTCTGGAACATTTTTTAGAACAGATCATCAAATGAATGAATGACTTATTCAACAGATAGTGAAATGAATGAGTGGTTAAATAAAAACCGTGATTGTTTTCAAAAAGAAAAAGGTCCTGAAAGCAATTCAGTGGGGTGGAAATGCCATCCATTCTGAGAAAAAACTACTTTAGCATCATTGGACAATACCCAGAACACAGATTCCCAGAGAAGGGAACACCTATATGTCAATGATGCTAAAGTAATGTATGAGGGTTAAAGTTATACTAGATGCTTCAAGGAGTACTGGTCCCGTGTCAGCAGAACTCATAGCCCTGAAAAAAACTGTATATTGTGACTGAAAGTGTAGGGAAAAAGTAAGTTATAGTTAAATAGGTTAACTGCTATAGCAAACAACCCCCCAAATGTATAATGGTTCACACTTAATACAAGTTTATTTCTTGTTCACAAAACATACTGAGCAAGTGAACAGGTGGGCAGAACAGTCCTTCAGGCAGCCCAAGCTGATGGAGGCACTGCCATCCTCAACACGATGTCTCCAAGGTTGCCCTGGGAGTCACCTCCTTCTAACCAGTCAGAAGGAGAAAAGAACAAGCAACTTATGGGAGGTTTATATCAACTAAACCTGAAAGGCAGACCTATTTCTTTCAGATAAAACTCAGGCATATGACCTAACTACAAGGGAGGCGGGGAAATGTGACCCAGCTGTGTGCCCAGAATGGAAGGTGGATTTGGGTGAGTCCCTCATACTTCCTGCCACAGACCATCAGCAGACCTAGAGGAAGACTTGAATAAGAGACCTCAGTAAATGCCAAGCTCCACGCTATGAGTCCCCTTCTCAGGAGACTAGGAACATGTACCCAACACCTGTTCAAGAGTTACTTTAATAATAAATTCCAGATGAGAATTCTATCTCATCTGGAAGATTCTATCACTGGAAGCTTTTTCAGGGAACTCTCCCATGCCAGTATACAGGGAGGAAAGGCAAAGAAAGCCCATTTCCAGAGTGCATTTTAAGAGTCACTGGGTTATCAAGGAGAAATAAGAGATGGAAGACTGACTGTACTTGTAAATAGGAGAGATTTTTTCTGGGCAGCCTTGTGCATTAATGGAGAGAATGTCATGCTGATGTCAAGCTTTGTTAAACCACTGATCAATCCTTTACAGAAGCACATTTTTTAAAAAATATTTCTATTGTTCACTTCTGCCTTGCTCTGGCAAGGCTACTTAGACACTGAGTAGAAGACATAAAAGAACAGCTGCACCACATCTCTTAACCATGAACCCTCGTGGGCACCCATTTTGCTAAAAAGGAGAAATCAATTTTTACTTTTACAAGAAAGAAATAAGGCCCACTTAAAAGGAAATATTAAGAATGCCTATTTAAATGCAAATTGAACTACAGCATTTACACATGTCAGTCAAGATCCCTCAAAGAATTTTCTTGAAATATTAGCATTTCCTTATATGAATTTTTTGTTTTAAGGAAAGAGATTCACCATTGAAAATTGTTCTGAATTTCATAGCAGGTTTTTAAGAAGTAAATCATTGTTAGTTCTGGTAATGTTTGACTTAAGGGACCGATGTAGTTTCAACATGAAAAACATGATGACTCCTTTGCCCACCCAAGAAAGGTCATGCCCTTGACTGTGCCCTGGCTCATGTCCTGTTAGAAGAACCAAGGTGAGCAGTGACTGTTGATATCCACAACACAATCAAAGAATAATAAAAAACCTAACATTCATTGAGTACCCACTCCCTGTGCCAGACATTTTTTCTTCAGATTACATAACTTGGTCTCCACAATCACCTAGAGAGGGAAGTGGGTAAACATTATTATCCTACTTGCAACAGATTAGAAAACTAAGGCTCAGAGAAGTAGCACTTACCCTCAGTTTCACAAGAAGTCATAAATCCAGGATTCAAAGCCGAGTGTGTGTTATTCTGAAGGCCATTGTTATAATCACTATTGTAAGCTGGCTCATGAATTGGGTTGGCCAAAAAGTCCATCTGTTTTTTTCTTGTAAAATAAAAGACAAAGTTTTCATTTTCACTGGTAACCTTATTGATTTGGATATTTTGAGTATGCTGGCTATCTCCTGTGTGGTATAACATTGATTGTTCTTAGTTAATGTTTCCATTTGATTGCTATCAACTTCTAGTGGTTTTCTTGACCATGAGCATCATCTGGCACAAAACTTTGCAAACCACTTTTAACACGTTCAATCAGCCACAGCACCTGCATATCTTTTGCACATTGAGCAAATCTTTTTTTTTTTTTGCGTTTCAGTTGAATTTTTACATTTCTTGAAATAATAAAGCATAATATGCCAAAAATGGTATATATTTTCTTCCATCTTCAATGTTAAAATGGCTACACAAAAATTCAAAATTCTGATCATTTTTTTTAAAGGCATGCTGATGTGACACCTGTCACAACACAATCTAACAGAGTTGTTTCAAATGAAGTTAAAGACAACTAAGCACTACTACAACCATCTTATGAAAAAAAACAAAAGAACTTTTTGGCCAACCCAATATGTCCAGGTCAATTAGGCTCTTCCCAGTCAGATGTTTTTCTCTTGCCTATATGGAAGTCAAAACATCTTAGGCTTCACTCACAACCCCTGGGTCTTTTTCAATGGGATAATTTTTGGAGGAAAAAAAAAATAGTAGCCTGCTAAGCAGTTATGCCACTGCCTGGCACAATGTCATTTGGCTAGCCTGTGCTTTCAGCTAACCCTTTGAGCCTGTCCATCAGCTCTTCTAATCAGGGTAGTGCTGAAAGAAAAAAAGCTGTTAATGCAGAATTATATATCCAGTGAAAATATTCAGGAATGATAGTATTTTTGTTTTCTTTTTTGTTTTCTTGTTGTTTTTTATGTTATTATACTTGTCCCATTTTACCCCCTTTATTCCTCTCTGCCCTGCACACCCACTCCGACCCACACTACCTCCCTTTAGTTCATGTTCATGGGTCATACATGTAAGTTCTTTGGCTTCTCCATTTCCCATACTATTCTTAATCTCCCCCTATTTTCTACCTACCATTTATGTTACTTATTCTCTGTACTTTTTCACCCTCTCTTCCCCTCCCCCACGGATAACCCTCCATGTGATCTCCATTTCTGTGATTCTGTTCCTGTTCTAGTTGTTTGCTTAGTTTGTTTTTGTTCTAGGTTTGGCTGTTAATAACTGTGAGTTTGTTGTCCTTTTACTGTTCATATTTTTTATCTT